>JAWQFJ010000936.1:0-61490 GCA_034096865.1 Theodoxus fluviatilis
GCTGTGTGTGTATAGAGAGTTAGTATTGCCTGCCAGCCGTAGCAGATCAATGATATAGAGAGTTATTATGGTCCGCCAGCCATAGCAAATTAGATGGACGATCCATGCCTGTGTGCGAGGGAAGTCGTGTGACTGGCTACAACAAAAACTGCACCGGAGACATTGGGAAGAAAGACCTCGATTTATATAGGGGCTCTGTGATTGGACAGTGGGAATGTGTGGGTGTGGCCCGAGTGCTCCCATTGGTTGGGAAGTGACTGTTTTCGAAGGCGTCCGCGCGAAAGTTATATGTCCCTGCAGACCAGCGCCCAGGGGAGCGGCAAAATAACACCTTCAAAGAACAACAGCCGCGCCAAGAATTGCGTCATCCCAACCGCGCCAAGATTTACGTCATTCCTCATCCCTGCACGAAGAGGCACTCGACGTTGAGAGAGAACGACGCGAATCCACCCTCACTTGTCCCAGGGTGAAGATACGAAGTTTGCAGTGCCCGTCTCCCAGGGCGAAGATATGAAGTTTGCTGTGCGAATCTCCCAGGGCAAAGATACGAGATTCCTCAGCCGTCATTACAGAAAGGATACCGATGCTTTGAGAAAGAAAAGGCGGATGCCTTTGTGAAAGGATACAGACGCTATGAGAAAGAAAAGGCGGATGCCTTTGTGAAAGGATACAGACGCTTTGAGAAAGAAAAGGCGGATGCCTTTGTGAAAGGATACAGACGCTTTGAGAAAGAAAAGGCAGATGCCTTTGTGAAAGGATACCGACGCTTTGAGAAAGAAAAGGCGGATGCCTTTGTGAAAGGATACAGACGCTTTGAGAAAGAAAAGGCAGATGCCTTTGTGAAAGGATACAGACGCTTTGAGAAAGAAAAGGCAGATGCCTTTGTGAAAGGATACAGACGCTTTGAGAAAGAAAAGGCGGATGCCTTTGTGAAAGGATACCGACGCTTTGAGAAAGAAAAGGCGGATGCCTTTGTGAAAGGATACAGACGCTTTGAGAAAGTATGGCTAAAATGGTCGAAGTTGAATACATTGGGGGACACTGTACCCGAGGTACTCTGTCTGGGGGGACACTGTACCCGAGGTACTCTGTCCGGGGGGACACTGTACCCGAGGTACTCTGTCCGGGGGGACACTGTACCCGAGGTACTCTGTCCGGGGGGACACTGTACCCGAGGTACTCTGTCCGGGGGGACACTGTACCCGAGGTACTCTGTCACCGGTGCAACTGCACCCGAGTTTCAAATCTCGGCATTTGAACGAGAACGAGACTGCCAACAAGCAGCAGTTTTTATAACTTCCAAAATGGCGGTCGACGTTCCAATGGGACAAGATTTGTTGAACTATTTGAATACATTGCCGGCCTACAGGGAGGCATGCAAGTTCTGTAAAGGACACATGAAGGACACGCAGGTTACACTGCTGGTAGGGGAGAATGAGTTTCTCGCGGACACTTTCACATTAATAGCCGATCAGCCCCAGCAGCAGCGCGGCATACGTCTCATCACAGATACTTTGTTTTGCAAGGGAAGTGGAAATTGCCTAAGGGCGTGTGGGGGGCTCAAGTTTCAAGATTATATTATGCAACAAATGTTTGGACTAGTGATTTCAGAAAGAGAGAAAGAAAGAACAAGAAGGGCAAAGCCCATACAACCCACATGCTTGACCTTGACCTTTATATGACCTTGACCTTCAGGCGCCCCTCAAGGTCAAGGTCAAACAACTACACCTAGCAATGACATCATACACTAAGAAATGCTTTACACATTTTTCCTACCAAAATACATGTGGCCTTGACCCAAGGTCAAGGTTATCACAGGTCATGCAACACAAAGCTGTTAATTCAAGACACAGGAAGTACAATGGTGCTTATTGGCACTTTCTACCATGAGATATAGTCACTTTTAGTGGTTCGCTACCCCATTTTGGTCACATTTCATTAGGGTCAAAGTGACCTTGACCTTGAGGATATGTGACTAAATGTGTCTCATGATGAAATTATAACATGTGTCCCACATAATTATTAAGTTTGAAACAGTTATCTTCCATAGTTCATGGTCAAGGTCACTTCAAAATATGTATACAATCCAACTTTGAAGAGCTCCTGTGACCTTGACCTAGAAGCAAGGTAAAAAAACTGGTATCAAAAGATAGGGCTTACTTTGCCCTATATACTATATATAGGTGAGGAACCCAATCTCAAAAACTTAAGAGAAAATTGAGTCAAAAAGTGAAAAATGGCTGTTTTTTAGACAACATTTATGGCCCCTGCGACCTTGACCTTGAAGCAAGGTCAAGTCACTATGTATGTTTTTTGACGCCTTGTCATCCTACATCATCATGCTAAATTGGGTGTTGATAGACTTAATAGTCTCCGAGAAAAATCTAACATTAAAGTTTTAAACGGACGCCCGGACGCCTGGACGGACGAAACGGGTGAGTACATAGACTCACTTTTGCTTCGCATGTGAGTCAAAAAGTGTAATACTTATTATCGCCGAGTGAAGAACATGTCGCAATATATCACAAGGTCATCGGTATGTCGCGTGACTGTAAGGCCAAGATTTGAAACTGGGGTGCAGTGGCACTGGGGACAGAGTACCTCGGGTACATTGTCCCCGAAGGTATCAGACTTTGACCATTTTAGCGAAAGGACGCTATGCTTGTGAGAGAATACTTATGCTATCCGCCCCCAACCCCCCCCCCCCCCCCCTTTTCTTCCCACCAATGCCTCCAGAACCACTACAACAAAGATCCCAAGGGCAGGAGCCCTCGTGAGTGCTGATCAGCGTATTTTCAAACCACTGTCGACACGTAGTAGGCGCGTTCGCGCGCAACGGCAGAAACGGACTTGAGAGGACACGGTATCCACTTCAGAGCAGATAAGTCATTACATTGATCGGCTGACGGGCCATTTCCTTAGATGATGATGGGTATAAAAACCGCTGGCGCTGAACCTCCAGGTTTTGGCAAAAAAAGAAGATCGGGTTCGAACCCGCAACCTCTCGAGAAAAGAGGGGGAAAAAACACACACACACACAAAAGCACAAAAAACCAGGTCGGGTTAAATTCCACAACCTCTCGAAAAAAGAGAGAAAAAACAAGTTTCAGCGCAGAATCGAACCTGGTCATGCATGACCAAGAGTCCAATGCTCTATACCAACTGTGCCATTGAAAACAGGTATGGATGTAAAGCATTTCCTAAACCCCGTGGTTCGTATTTTGCACTGTAAATTGTAGGACAATGGATGATAGCATGAACTGTTTGGTATTTCATACAGATCTAACCCATCAACGTCAATAATCTTCTCGTAGTATCGCTTTTTGGCGTCTGCTGGTAGATGTTCAACATACAACGAAGCGTTTTGCTGAAGTAGGAAAAGATAACTGTTTGACTCGATCTCGATTACGCAACGCATTTCGCCATTCCGTGAAATGACAAAATAAATCACTTTCTTTTCAAACCTCGATTCTGAAAATTTGACACATTCAATTGGACCTAACTTCCAGTAAGTGTGCAAAATGTCAAGGAAACCGTCCAGTAGTTTTTGAGAAATCAGCCGTTAAGAACTTAAGTCGGGACAGACAGACAGACAGACAGTCACAATGACTGAATGAAACATACAGAAAATATTGTACAATCCTGGAGTGGTTTATGTCCGGCAACTGGTTTTTTTAGACAGACCATGAACTGTTTGGTATTTCATATGGATCTAACCCATCAACGTCAATAATCTTCTCATAGTACCGCTTTTTGGCGTCTGCTGGTAGATGTTCAACATACATTAATCTGTTTTCCTGCGATGACAATAGTGTCACAAGAGGTCACGCCTACAAGCTCAAGAAAAACCGATGCAATACGGCTTTTCGACAGCATTTTTTCATCCAGCGAGTTATAAGCATGTGGAACAGCCTCCCGAATAGCGTAGTTGAGGCACCGAGCCTGAACTCGTTCAAGAACAGAGTGGACAACCATCTACAAGGATATATGTTCAAGCTGGAGGAACAACTGGCGCAGATGCTGCACAGCAATTAGGCCATTTTTTCTCTCTTTTTCTTTATCTCACAAGTGATATAGACTAGGCCTGGTAAAAGACCAGTATCCATAAGAACAATAAAAATACAGCCAGAGAACCACCAGAATCGGCGATAGGCCCTGGACGCCTAAGCAAGCCGAAGAATTCTATTCTATACATCGAAGCGTTTTGCTGAAGTAGGAAAAGATAACTCTGACTCGATCTCGAGTTGGCTATTCCATAAATTGACTATCTAGGGAGGTGCTTACGAGTGTACGAACTTTAAAAAAAACAACACTTTCTTTTAAAGCCTCGATTCTGAAAATTTGATACATTCAATCGGACCTAACTTCCAGTAAGTGTGCAAAATGCCAAGAAAATCCGTCCAGTAGTTTTTGAGAAATCAGCCGTTAAGTAGGGCCTGACAGAGAGACATACCCAATAAATTACGTCACGGTATTGATGACGTCACACATTTCGCAATTTCGCCATTTAATGAATTGAGTATTTGGGGAGGCGCTGTCGAGTGTACGACCTTAAAAAACCACTTTATCTTCAAGCCTCGATTCTGAAAATTTGACACATTTAATCGGACCTAACTTCCAGTTAGTGTGCAAAATGCCAAGGAAATCCGTTCAGTAGTTTTTGAGAAATCAGCCGTGAAGTCGGGACAGACAGACAGACAGACACACACACACACAGACAGATAAAGTCTGTAGGACCTCCAGTAAACCTGGAGGGATAATTATTATTTTTCTTCATGATTGTCAGTTGTACTAACCGTTATTCATTCACAATTACTTTGGCATATAAATTAAAGTGATTTGATTTTAGACCTACGTTCTCACCGTCTTTTTGTCTCGTTCATGTCAGATGGAAAGATTGTGTGAGAAAGTGTTGCAAGGGGACCGAGAGTATTCCCCTAGACCTTTGCCCTTTCAATGAAGCATTTTAAGATGAGCAGGTCCGGCTTATAACATTGGCCAACAGGTATACAAGATGCCCTTTCAGCTGACTTGGGTTACGATGAATATGATAATTTCCATTTCAAGCATGAACGCCTATGCAAAAATGCAGCCAATCAGATGCCATGGTCTGCACCCTTTTCTCAGAAGAGCCCACTAGTGTGGCCCATCAATGGAAGGGATCCCAGCCAAGCTATGATATTTAGGTCCTGAAAGCCATACTACTATGGGCTCCAGATGTTAAATGAGTGTTACAAGCACTTTTGTGTGTGAATATCAGACTGCTGAGCTGCCAGTTAATCATTTCTTTTCATTTATTGTTTTCTTGTTAAGTGTCTTTGCTGCTGCAGAACTGTGGCCTGAGCAACAGCAGTATCAATAGAAGCAACCATTCCTCTTCTCTCTCCTGCTTTAGAAAGTTACAAACCTTTAATTATGTCATTATTATGTACATTGAGTCTTCAAAGGATTCTGGACACTGACAGTCATCAGCAAGTCCCGATTTGTGACTGCATCAAAACAAGGGCTTCAGCTATGTGAGTCCCTCAGTCTCAGCTTAAGCCATATAGAGAGCGCAAGCAGTTTGCTAGCCAATGTGAGCAAATGCATTAAGGGTTGTATGTACTGCTTAGCAAATACTTTGCATTTGTGTGTGTTTGGGATAGGTGCATGGACATCAAAACATGAGTATTTCTAATGCTTCAGCTCCCTACTCATAGCTGCAAATTTGAGCAATAAGTTGTTCATTATATGCGTATAATATATTAAAAAACACCTCAGTGTTTATATATCAAACAACAACCAAACCCAATTCGGTTGATTAGCATTAGATGGATAGATGGATGGATGGCGCTTACGGCCTATCAGCCTTTGTAAGCTATATACGGCCATTAAGCACGATGATTACTAGAACAGTTTTAACGCAAATGAAGTCATGGTGTCCCTAGTTATTTGCCTCTTACGAAACGCGTAGGGAGGCACGGTGGGTCAATTCTTACCCCAAACCCACAGGGGGATTAGCATTAGATATTGAAAATATCGTTTTCTTTTGTTAATGTTAGCTTGTTTCTTTGTAAATTTGTTTGATTTTAGATTGTTGGATAATAGAAGAACTCAAGGCAATATTTCCATTTGAATTTTTTTAAATAAATGGAAGTTGCCAAAGAAAATATGCAGCCAACAAAATATCAATACAGCCTGTGGCATGAATGGCCATGCTCAGCTGAAGATTAATTACACGATCCTAGATCCCTTTGAACATGTAATCATGATGCTTATTTTTGTCATTATTATTATCATTAGTATTGTTATGGTCATTATTATGATCAGTATTACTATTATTACTGTATTTTCCCATTGGGTGGCTGGGGGCAGATGGAAGACAACCTGTCTCCAACGGCTTTTACTTTTTACTATGCATCTTTGGAGTGACTTATTTGCACGTGACGGCAGTCTGTCCTTCACAACAGGTCATTCATATGTATGAAGCAAAGGCACAGCTTCTTGTTGAAATCTTGCACCATTTCAAACGTTGAATGCTGTTCATGTATTTCTCTCATTCATTTGTACAGTCCTTTTCCTTTGAACAGGTGTGGATCAGAACTTTGAGAGCAAAGTCCTACCCTTTCCAGAGCCTCCGCTCACTGTACGAAGGGTCTCTCTGGATGCAACAGATGTGCCCAGCTTGTCAGAAGGAAATTGAATCACTGACCAGGAAAAAATTTTATACCATGATATGACTGATGGCTTAATCCCTACATTTCATATCGCACCATATCAGTGATGAACGATAAAAATCTCCTCTGCGTCATCCTCAGTTTTCACCAGTGATTTTCTTGTCTTCTTTAGGTACTCCATGCCTACTGGAACATTTCTCAGAGAAACTATCCCAACATTTTTTTCTTTGAATCGTATGTGCCTCTGATGTGGGAGGAAAAGAAAATCACAAATCTGTTTCCAGAAGTACGCATACATGTACCGAGTATATATTAAATATTTACCTCATGATATACTACTGTAAGCGTGCCTAGACTAATCCTCTATGAGAATATATGTTACTTCAGCTCTCTCCTACAAAGGGAACAAGCTGCATTGTCGCCAACGGGCAGCACCAGCACAGTAATCATGTCCTGACCGGCTCCATGAGGTCAGTGTAAGGGCGGCGGCGCCACCTAGGAGTTCAGCCAAGGTAATGTAACAGCTGATGGCATGCTGAGACTTTTCTTTTAATACTGGAACGTGGATGGTATTTTGTCGAAGTCTGACGACCCTGATTTGCTACCTAATATTATGAAATTTCAAATTATTGTACTTGTTGACTTTCTGAATATGAGCTTTGACGGGTATGTACAGATGCTTCATTTCACCTGGTCGTAAATAATTGTCAGAAACAGAACAGAGATTTGGCAGTGTCATTTGCAAAATTGAAAACAAGTGTCATCAATCTATGTGAACCTCAAGCGTGTGGTTTTGATGACGTACTTGCCTTTAGACTGAAAAGACAGCCGTTTTCTACAGGAAAGGACATTTGACTGCTTTGTGACCATACTCACTTTTAACTATCACCATATTACAATTCAGTGAATGACAATAATGAACGTTTAATCTTGAACACTGTTTAGCCCATTTGACAAATGTACATGAGGATTGTTCTCCAACTGTTTGTGGAGATTTTAATCCATGCACAGGCAATCATAATGTTGTGGGCTTTGATGATCCGTCAGATTTAAGATGTAGTACACTGACAGATAACCCACTCATTCATCATCTCTGCCCAGAAGGTTATGTATCTGGGTTGGTTAATTTGGTCTTTATTCTGTAAGATAAATAAATCAAAAGTTCAAAACTGATTGCGATTAAATTTGGGGGAAGATAAGGGTTTCACTAAAGAAACAATCCATCAATTTTTCAGGTTATTTGTCATCTCATTTTGGAATGGGAAACTTAGATTTTATCACAGTGCAATGTAAAAAAAATCACCCATTTTGCTTAAGTTGCGTGTATTGGGTTGTATTTTTCCTCCTTATGCAATTTTTCCTCATTATATATTTTTTTTTTCGTGTGTTTTTTCCAATTATGTATGTTATAGCTGGTTTTGTTGTTAATATTCTATTTCCCCCCAAGGGTAATGATTAAATTGTGCCTTGCCTTTATGGGCCTGGCACCCAAACACAAACACAAAACACTCATTTACGACATGGTTGCCTTTGGGGGGGTTTGTCAGCTCTCCGAGTGCTCTCTACTTAGTTTTGTTTTCATTCCTTCACTCAGAAGAATCTCTCTGCCTATGAGTGGATCCTCATACCAATAAACAGAGACAAGATCCACTGCGTGTTGCTGTGGGCTACTGTCCCCTAAGACCAAGTGGGTGTTGCAGATTCCCGGGGGGGGGGGGGGGGGGGCGGGGGCAACAACACAAGATACATCTACTTGTTTGAGTGAATACACAGCAGTTGGTATTAAATTCATTCCTGAATACACACCAGCATGAGCTTCCTCCTAATCTCTTAGCACTTTCGTGCCCTGTCGGGTCAAAAACTTTGCATGGAGAGCTTTCACTGCCCCAAACATTTGGACCAACAAACAGTTCAGTCATCTTTCCAAAAATAATTCCCCATCAATCTCTCCACCCCCCACCCCCCTTTGAGAAAATACTTCTTTGTATGATTTTGTGTTGTTTTACTAATCTTTATTTCTAAAGTACTAAATATGTGTGTGCACAATAAACACGAATTGTATTCTTTCTTCCTTCTTTTCTACGCTTTGGAATGAGGAGGTACAATGATGCTTTACTTCATTCAACCTATGGTTGACAGAACTTGCATTTGTCCAACCAATCCCCTGCCAGGGATTTCCAGAGATATTCAGGTGCAGTTAGATTTAGTCATGCCCTGATCATGCAGCACCCACCTACATGTATACATAGACGGGAAGCTAGTCACAACCATGTATTTAATTTACTTTCATGAGACAGGCTTGTATAATGCCTATAGAATAGATGTATCTAAAGGCCAGTACTGCTTCAGAAAAGTTCTGCACCTAAGGAGCAGAGAGATGCACTGGGTGGGCGATAGTCTTCGGGGTAACAACACGTCACGAGGGGTGATCGAATACACGTTGCTTCAAAACAGGTGTGAATAAACAGCATTCGTGGCTGAAATTTCTGAGATAAAGACATGGATGAAAGTGCCTTGTTTCATCCGCTGTGAATGTTTATGCTTTAGTTTTGTATGTTTCTCAAAGACGGACTGAACCCAAGAACTACAATTCTGGTGACGGAGCGGAATATTATTTGTGTGTCGATTCTAGTTTGACTAAAAGTCTAAAACAGTTACTTTTTTCATTACACCCCTGTTTACATGTTTTATTGCTCTTATCAGTTAATTGGTTTACCATTTTCCTTTTATATGATGGGTATTTAATGCATCATACCAAGAATGTATCAATCTTGTTACTGTTTCAGCGTCAGTAACTTCTTGTCTGGATTTTTTCCCCATGTACACTTTGTCAGTTTGTTTTCGTTACTAATGATGCTAATTTAGCACTACTAGCGAAACAAAACAGTTTATTACTTTAATTTTCAGAGAATAATAAGTTTCAGATCTTAGCTGTTCAAGTGGGTCAGAAGCGCAAGCTTCAGGCAGATGACTGAGTTACAGTTGCAGCAATATGTGATTGATTCTGGCTTCAATCTGGTGCCAAAGAACAGAATATGGGAAGTGAAGAGTGGGAGATGGAAGGTGCTCCCGTCATGATGGGCTGCCTTCCAGAGGATCTTCCTCTGAGTTCTGAACTTGGTTCAGGGGCTCTTGTACATTCTACCATTTCTACCAAGCTACCACTAGTACCTGTCCTTGATTCACTCAGTTTGGTGCAAAATAATGCCATTGCACTGGAAGAATGCTTGGAAGTGAGTTATCATCCAACTGAGATTGAACAGGGACTAGAGCCAGTGCAGAAGTAACAACATCAACAGGCTCAAAGTTTGCTTTAAGTGAGTTAGTTTTACTTTTTTTCACTTGGGTAATGTCCCTCTAAGTGATGCCCTCCCAAAAAAACACACCAAAACCAAAACCTACTAATGCTAATACCAGCATAAGAGAAATGGCCATAGAATTCAAGTTAGGCAAAACTTAGTTTCATAAACCAATGACCAATGAATGGATGTGTGACCCCCACAAATGATCTTTCCTTTATTATTACATAATTATTATTTCCCTTTTTCTATTGCATAACTATGATCATTTGTGTGTGTGTGTGTGTGTGTGTGTGTGTGTGTGCGTTATGGCTTGCTATTCCTTATGATCATCAATGCATATAACCACTTTTCATTGTTTAGGGTATGGGTAGCAGTTCTTGTGTTAAGGTTGCATTTTTACATCCCACTGCACTGTTCAGCCGGTGCCTTATTTTCCATCTGTAGCAGACGACGGTTTAGGCCTATTCTCAACAGGCACATTCTCTCCTCTTTCTAATTCTATTACCTCCCCTTTACTTGCAGTTCTACGGGCTGCACCCCTCCCCACCCCTTATCTGTTGAGAGATTGGAACCAGCTTTATTTCCCCAGGGGTTAGTTTGTATGGGCACAGGAATTTGAACCCGTTTTGTTCTTTATTGAACTTGCTGAGACAGATCGGGCAACGTATGTCGTCACAGAATTGTGACGTTCAAGAAACGGATGAATCACGGATCAACAGTCCTAAGCATATCGTTGTGATTCTGCAAAGATATTTGTGCCCGTACGGATTTATGTGTACTGCATTCCTTTGGATTTTGTCTTCATCTGCCGAGGAGTTGCGATTTGAGATGGTACGGTGAGGAAACTACGTACGGTTTGAGGACCAGAAAGGATTAAATCAGTTTCATCAACCAGAGAGATGCGATTTGAGATGGTTCAGGCTTTTACTGCAGGCGCACCGATGGAAAAATGCCATCTGGACATCCTGGGGCCGTTGCCGGTGACACCATCCGGCAATAGATATATCCTCTTGATGGTCGACTAGTTCACCAAATGGGTGGAAGCTGCTCCTTTACCAAATCAATTGGCGGAGACAGTGGCGAGGGCGACGGTGGAGTATCTGATTAGCAGATGGGGGTGTCCCTTGGAGATCTGTACAGATCAAGGGACCAACTTCACTAGTCAGCTGTTCACCCATTTGTGCGAGTTGCTGGAGATCACCAAGAAGAGAACAACTCCGTATCATCCTAGTGCTAATGGGCAGGTCGAACGGATGAATAGCACCATCTTGCAAATGCTGAAGTGCTCATCCAAGGGTGAACAGAACCGGTGGGACGAACGTCTACCCCTACTGATGGGAGCGCTGCGTTCAACAGAAAACCGGACTACTGGGTTTACACCCAACTTCCTTATGTTAGGAAGGGAAGTTTGACACCCATACCACTTGATGATGGGGGATACGCACGTGTCAAAGGATTTGGACACGTATGTCATGAGATGCAGGGCACATTGCATCAAGTGCACGGTATTGTAATGAAGATGTTGCAGAGCCATCAGGAGCGACAAAAGAAAGACTATGACATCCATGCAAGTCCTAATCAATTTGGGATGGGGGATGTGGTCTTACTTGCAAACTCTGCCAGGAAGGTGGGCCAGTGTAAAAAACTGGCTCCCCTTTGGAAAGGACCGTTTGTTGTCGTAGATGTGCTCTCTTCTGTTCTTTACAGGGTGGCGTCGGCCCGGAAGGAGTGGACGGTGCACCAAGACAGGCTAAGGATGTGCCGGGAGGAGCTGTTGCCACTCTGGGTCCGGAGGAGGAGGAATCGGTTGCTTCACCTGCCACCCCCAGCCCCTGAGTCCACAGGGCAGGGTAATGGTGTAGGGGGCCTTAATGCAAACGGTCTCTTTGCAGATGAAGCAGAAACTCCTGTCTACTGTCAGTGCCAGAGGCCCGACGACGGGCAGCTGATGATAGCTTGCGATGCCTGCTACGAATGGTTTCATGTTAAATGCATGAATATTTCAGTTGCGGAGGCAAAGCAGCGGGATTATTTCATCTGCCCTAACTGTCGTCGAATGGGGGGTCAATGCTAACCTTCCCCTTTGGCTGGTATTTTCAGATGGCAGAAAGGAGACCCGAAAGAGCAACACCTATGCGGCGGGGGTGGTGCGACCTGGGTGCCTGTCAGGGCCGTGAGGTGGAGTGTCTCAAGGATCATTACATCCGCGAGCACTTCCCACCGGGCTTTTACAATTGGCCCTGCCAGGACCTGGATCTGGCCCTATGCTACCTCAGCCAGTATCTTGGGGTCCCAGGCAGTACCTTGGGCGGGCTAGAGAGCCGGATGAGGGGTGCACTGCCGGAAGGGTTGGATGTGGCAGAGGAAGACATCCTTCAGTGCAGGAGGATGAGTGCGTTCTGGGGTTATGCGTGTCCGGAGCCTCTGACGCTGAAACCCCTGAATGCACGGGCATTACTCCTGCACTGGGAGGTGATGGGGATGATGCTGCGGATGGCTGGTTACGCAAACCAGCAAGAATTCCGCCGTTTCAACCCTCAGGCGGAGGGACCCTTTAGGGGGGTTAGGCTAGCGGAGCGACCTCAGGTACCACCTGAGTCGCGGGACCGCCAGCCGAAGCGCCACTTGTCGCAGGGGCGGGAAGAGTTTAACTCTGCCCCTGTGCCGCACCCCACAGGGAATGGCAAGGATCAACATCCTAGCCGGGATTCCCGGGACAAGGGAGCAAAGAAGCGGAGGAAGGCACCCAAAAAACAAATTGTGGGGGTGCAAGGGAAGGGGAGTGTTGATAGTGTGCCTCCCCAGATTTGGCAGGGAGGATACACGGGCAACCTACCTGACCGTGTTTGGAAGACTCTCTCCCCGGAACAGAGGAAACATCACCGGGAGACCAGGACCGCAATGCGTCGCCAGAAGCGCAGGGCAAGGAAGGCACAGGCGTCCTTCGCGGCCACATCCCTAGGAGCTCTGGTGAGCTCCAGGAGGGAGGAAACTTCCATGGAGGGTGTGGCTATGGGGGGCCTGAACCGTCTCCTGGAGCCGGCAGCTCTGGATGGCGGCGGTGCGACTCCTGGGGCTCCGGACGTGGGGGCGGGGAGAGAGGAGAGTCCCCAAACGGGTCGGGAGGAGCCTCCAGTGTCCCCAGCTGGGAGGGAAGAGTCCTCTGGGTACTCTTGTAGACCAGCCACGTCTCCCGAGCGCTCCAGTGTCTCCGGCTAGGGGGGAAGAGTTCTCAGGGACTCTGGGTACTCTCGTAAACCAGCCGCGTCTTCCGAGCGCTCCGGAGTCTCTGGCTGAAGGGGAAGAGTCCTTAGAGACCCTGGGTACCCCGGGATCGCTTTCGGTTCCTTCGGAGTCCAAAGGAGACAAAGCTCTGGGGAATGAGGCCTTGCAGGTGACGGCTCAGGTGGAGGGTGTGCGTTCGCCTTTCCGGGTCGAGGCCCCGACTCAAAAGGGAGCGAAAATTGCTCCTGGGGGAGAGTCGAGACCCGCGACCTACGGGGAGGTGGCAGCACGGCCGGGACGATCTGAGCAGTCTCCTCAAGAGGCGAAAGGGTCATTGGGGGAAACCCGGGCGGATGACCCCACAGCCCAGGAGCCTAAAGCCCACGCCACGGCAGATACCCATTTTCATCTGTGGCGGCTGATTGGGGATCTTAAGAAGGACGGGTTCCCAACGAAATCAAGAGACCTACAGTCCGTCCTGGACGCTGCCGTACAGGCAACGGGGGCGGGGGATGTCCCTTGTGTCAAGGTGGGAATGGCGGTAACGTCATTCTGTGATCCAAAGGCTCACAGAGACCTTCTGGGTGATGAGTTGGGGTGGAGAGCGGCCATAGAAAAGAGTGAAGGTTTCCATGTGGCTGTGGGACTCCATCCCAAATATGCGCATCTGGTGGAGGGGGGGTTGGACAAAACCTTCAGCCAAATGGAGCAACTCCTGAACTTCCCAAAGGTGGTCGCCTTCGGGGAAGTGGGTCTGGACGACTCCAAGGCAGTGGGTTTGGACGCCCAGGAGAAACTCCTCCGCCAGCTGCTCACCAGGTTCGGATAATGCATCCAAGAGCGCAACCTTGTCGTTCAGGTGCATGCCCGGGGAAAGGTGGTACCCCGGCTGCAGGGAATACTCCAGAGTATCCTGCCACAGGAGACTCGGGTCCAGGTCCACTACTTCTCCGGCGGTGTACGGGAGATGGAGGCCTGGATGAAATGTTTCCCTAATGTCTCCTTCAGCGTGGGGATGTCTGTGATGGGGGAAGCCCGGGAGGAGCACCAAGCCGCCCTTCGGGCTATGCCCCGGAACAAACTCCTCCTGGAGTCAGACAGCCCCATCCGTGGGAGACATGGGGGGTTCTATACTCCTTACACGGCGGGTGATGCAGGCCTGCGGGTTGCGAAAATCCTCAACGAGCGGAAGGCTCTGTTGCTGCAGCAGGTCCTGCAAAATGCACGCCGGTTTTTCAAGGTCTAAGCCGGCGTGCTCTTAGACTTAGACTCCCAGGCGAGCAGGGTAGGTAGGTACAAGGTAAGGAGTAGAGAGACCCTACTCAGTCTTCTATGAAGACGGGATCTTACCTTGTCTAAAATTGGGGAGTGGGATTACTTTTCTTATATTTTAAAATGTATGCAGTTGATATCTCTAGGGATGTAGATGGGTATACCTGCACGCCTCATTCCCTAGAAGATGTGTCGATTTTATCTTTTAGCACTCTGTACATTGGGTTAACTTGGTGTTGGTGGTTTTAGCACATTATGTATATTGTATCCCTTTTGCTTTTGGGACATTCGTCACATCTGGGTCTAGGAAGAGCAGTCAAACGGAACGTCTGAACAGCTGGGTGGCACTCTTCCCCGTGAGGGGGGGGGGCTTTATTTTTGACGGGGGGGAGTGTGGTAGGAAGCGGTTCAGAGTAACCTCCTCGGACGCCAAGATTGCCGTGGGAGGGCGTTCACTGCTTGGATTAATATGTATGAGGATATACGGGGGTTACACATGAGTGGACACGAGGTAGGGAACGGTTGATCAACGGACATAGGGAGATGGATAGTTGAGATCGAGTGTGAGGATGTATGGTTGAGTAGTTGAGATCGCAGAGCAAGAGAGCTGAGAACAGAGGACATTGGTTTACGGTGAATTGTGCTGCAATAACCCTTGGATACTTTGACCATCCTAAGTAAAGGAGTGATCCTTCCAGGAGTTGGGTAGGGACGGCAAGAGAGGGGAACGCTGAGGGAGACGTTGTTGAGGGCGGACCGTTGTGGGTGACCACAGGTTGTGCAGATCGAGAGCTGGTGTAGTGTGGATTTTGGAGGACGAAAGAGACCACTGTTGGTGGAAGAGAGACCACTGTTGGTGGAGGAGAGGCCAGCTGGAGCCTGACCCCGTGGAGCGAGTGGCGAGACAGAGCCAGAGCGGCTACAGTACGGTGGTGGAGGCGCGAGCTATCCACACCGAGCCGAGATCCACGTGTGGTGGAAGTAAGCTCCAGCATCCAGTAAGGTAGGAATGTGGAGCTGTCTCTCTCTCTCTCTGCCATGAAAGTGCGTGTGTGTGAAACTAGAGTGCATGGCGTGTGGCTGTTGTGTGCATGGCGGCGTCCATCTATCGTCTAGTGGTTATATGTGACAGAATGTCTGTATTAGCGATTGAGTGATGTTTATTAATGTTACTTTTCCGAACACTGTCCCTTTCCTCCTTGCATGAACGTGTCCACAGAGGAATTTGCGTGCCTTTCGGCTAGAAATGCCGCGTTAGTGCAATATTTGCGCGTTATCGAAGATGGCGGCAGCGTCCATGGGAATGACGATTGCGTCAACCGTTATGGTTCATGGAGGTGACTGTTGCGTCTAGCGTTACAGCGAAGGCACGATCCCTACCAAACTTGTATTTGCATGCCAGGATGACACGGCAAAGCTCAAGTTATATGACATTGGGGCAAGTCTGACGCTAGAGAAAGCTGCTGAAATTCTGCAAATGAGGGAGATGACGAAGCAAGAACTCGCCAGTTCTAAGACATCTACCATAGATGCGCTGTCAAAAGAATCATTCAGAAGAGATCAACAGTTGCCTGTAACTCATCGAGACCGTCCAACAAAGTGTGGCTACTTCAATCGTAAGCACCAAAGAGGCAAGAAACATTGTCCGGCTGCTAATAAGATTTGCCAGAAGTGCAACAAAATTGGACACTTTGCTGTTGCCTGCAGAGGCACAACAGCAGGAGTGCGTGCAGTCAACCATGAGAAGGCAGATGAAGAGCTGTCTAGCGAAGAGGAGTTCTACGTTGGTGGAGTGAATGAAAAATCCACTACCACATCAGATGCAGGATGGCACATTCGCCTCAAGGTTGGATCACAGCAGTTTACCTGGTGTATAGACTGGTGCACAGGTAACAGTGATGCCAACTAGCGTATACAGATCAGAATTTGGTCGTCTTCAGCCACCAGACCGCAGACTTCTTGGGCCTGGTGATCAATCACGACGTGAAGGGGTAGGCCTACATCACCCTTGGTCCCGGCAAGACCCGCATCACAGAGAAGGTGTATGTGGTGAAGACTTCCAAACTGCTGTTGGGTATACATGCCATCAAGAAACTGGGGTTGATTTATAATATCCCTGGTGCGTTTACTGTTCGTGCCATACGTACAGCAAATAACAGATCGCCAAAGCAAGCGACAGACGATACAAGGCATACATTCGACTCGCCTGATGATGTCAAGCGACAGTACCCGCAGCTGTTTACTGGGCTGGGTAAGCTGACAGGCTAGCAACATGTGAAGATCAAAAAGGGAGCCAAGCCGTTCTCGCAAAATGTCCCAAGACGTGTTCCACTCCCACTACTGGCCAAAGTAGAAGCGGAATTGAACAAGATGGTGAAAATGGAGGTCATAGAGCCAGTCGACACTCCCACTGAATGGTGTTCTCCGATTGTGGTTGTCCCAAAAAACGATCAAAACGTGAGAATCTGTGTCGATTTGACAAAGCTAAACAAGAGCGTTGAGCGCGAAATCTACGCTATGCCATCTGTGGAAGAAACACTAAGCAAGATTTCACAGGGCAAAGTGTTTACAAAGCTAGACGCGAACTCTGGATTCCATCAAATGCTCCTGGATGAAGAAAGTTCAAAGCTCCCGACCTTCATAACTCCATTTGGGAGATTCAAATATAAAAGACTACCTTACGGAATCTCCTCTGCTCCTGAGTATTTCCAGAAGAGAATGGACAAAATTCTCCAAGGTCTGGATGGAGTTGTGTGTCACATGGATGACATACTAGTCTTTGGACGTGACTGTGTGGAATGATGGCCGAATAAAGAACACCGAAAACAGTTGATGCCGCTTTGGTCTTTGCCTGTGATACGATGATAAAAGAACATCGCACACAGACATTATTCTAAGCAACAGATCAAGGCCCACTCCCGGCATCATCTCCAGGGCGGCCGTTAAGCAGCAGATATCAACGACGACGGTTGGGATTCAGGCCCACTCCCGGCATCATCTCCAGGGCGGCCGTTAAGCAGCAGATATCAACGCCGACGGTTGGGATGCCATCAGCAATAACCAGATAGGTGTCACCTTTCTTTTATAGGCTGGCTGGCTCTAAATATTAGATACCATTATTTAGAACATTTGATTTACACTGATAAATTATAAATTAGTAAAATCCGTTGAATTCAGAAACGTTTTTCCTCATAAATTTTGTATCTGTTGTTTTCAGTCCGTTATTAACAACAGTGGCATGAACTTTGTTATGACACCCCATATCCTAACCCCTAGACAACAAGAAGAGCCACAATATTTTTAAGAGGACTGAGTGGGGTCATAACAGGTGTTCGCCAGAAGAGTGGTGCGTCTATGGACAGACGTTAAGTTTTGTTGTGATCATAATTTCACGTTCACGTGCGTGCGTGATTATATATGTGTTGTGGCTAAAGCCGCCATGTGACAGTCCGTGGACAGATGTTAGATTTTGATTGTGTTATAATTTCACGTTCACGTGCGTGCGTGACCGTCTTTGTGTTGTGGCTAAGGCTGCACTGTGAGGGCCTATGGGCAAACATTGAGTTTTTGTTTGGTTGGGGGGGGGGGGGGGGGGGTGCATATTCACCTGTGTGCTTGGCCCTACGTGTGTGTTGCCAAAGCCTGTGTAGGTAATTTCACCAGTTGTGTAGCATTGTTTCATCTCTCATCGCTTGTTTGCATCAATTATAGGTCATCAATTATCCATCGCCATCATCATAATTCCTAACCATGGGCAGGGGCAGTTGGGCGCCCTGCAGATCATACCATCATTCACTATCTCATCCATCTACATCATTTTTCATCGGTGCCTAAGAGCAATAAAATCTTCTTTTGGGCAAAATCAGAATCATTAAGTTCCTGACTCCCTCTGTGTGAGAGGTCAAGGTCCCACCTAGCAGGTGCAGGGCGCGACAAGGGGTGGGTGTGAGTATTGCTGTGGCTTGACTCTAGTAAGTGACCATTTCAAAGAAAAACTCATTCAACTAGGATGTGATTTTAGTGTCATCGTTCGACAATTGAGAATAATTGTATTGTCCCTATGAGAGTATGATTCAGTACTGCATTCCATTCAGATCTCTTGGAAATGTTGGACTTTTATTCTCTCTCCTTAGACAAGTTAGAGAAGGGTACTGGCCAATGAAAACAACTTTAATTGTTGCGATTTTTATTTAAACTGCTCAGATGTGAACAGTCGCATGTTGAGGAGTTATTTATCATTTAGTTAGTTGCATTACATTTTCTTAGCTGTTCATTTTGATTCAGTGTTGATCTGACATGTTTGCAATAAAATGTATGAAAAATATCTTACCTTTTTATATTAAAAATGTCATAGATGAATGTGTACGTGACCCTTCCTGACCTTTACTTGATCAGTAGATACGCGTACATCCCTCAACAGAGCACTTCTGAGCAAAGAACATTCTGGCATATCCCATGACTGTCCCTCGTTGACAGGACAGACTGCTTAGTCCTGCAAGGAATTCTGGATGTGACTGAGATACATAGCTACTTCAATGGACACTGTAAAAATTCCTATGAGTATAAATTTTAAACAGCAGATTGATATTTTTATATAAGAAATCCACTATGTCCTGTTTTAATGCTTTTTGTATGTTAATTACCATCATAATGCCTCGCACATGTTTTCATTTCAGAGCCTCCGTGAAAATGTTGCACCCCACCTACCAAAAGAGAGAACCCTGCCTTCAATTCAAAGAGGAAAATGCTGGCAACAGCTAACCAGCAACCAAGAGTTCTACAGAAGTGTGGCCGATCAATTTGACACCAACACGGGCTCCCTGCATGACGCCATCCTGACCGTCTGCAGTGCAATCACTGGGGTGAGGGAGAGAAATGGCCCAGTGGAAGACTTTCCTGTCCTATGCTGATGATTCCCAGGCAAGATATACTACTCAAATGAGTCGAAAACATTCAAGGGCCACCTTCTTTTTTGGCACTGTTTACAAGAACTCTGTTGAGACGTGTCTTTTTTGGACAAAATAATTGTTTCAAATGAAACCCAAAGTGCAAGCCAAGGTGTTTTTGAACAGTGTTGAGATCAGTTCATGAGAACTGCTCAAAACTGGGCCACAAAAGAAACGGAAAAATCTCGTAAAAATGTTCAATTTCCAAACGCCTGTGGCTGACCGAGCAGACAAGTGCAGACTGAAAACTGCTCTGCACTTGCAAGCTGAATCTTTTCTGAGCACATGTCAGCCAGTTGAAACAGTTTCTTTGTAATTTTCAACCATGCCCCCAAGACGCCGCCTGACTAACGCTGTTAGAGAAATGGCCATTGCGTGGCTTAATGAAGATGTGGCAGTGTGGGAAGTTGGCAGGCGACTCCGAGTGACACATTCCGTCATTCAGGGGCTAAAAGACCGCTTCCATGGCACTGGGAGTGTGCAGGAACCACGCAGGCCTGGACGCCCGCGACTCACGACCAGACAGCAAGACTGTTACGTCATCCTGTCGGCCCTACGCAACAGAACCGCCACTGCCAGCATGCTCAGAGGGCAGCTGCGGGCAGCCACCAACGTTACCATCAGTGATCAGACTGTTCCCAACCGTCTGCATGCCGTTAACATGCGGTCAAGGCGCCTCACCCCTCTCCCAAGCTCATCGGGCAGCTCTCCTGGCTTGAACACGACGTCATTTGGCCTGGACCAGGCAGCAGTGGTCCAAGGTGCTGTTTATCGACGAGTGCCGCTACACCCTGTCTTTCAACGAAGGTCGAATTCGCGTCTGGAGACAAGCTGGAGAGCACTTCTTTGACACAACGTTCGTGGAGCATGGTCGCCATGGCGGCGGTTCTCTGATGGTATGGGGTGGCTTCAGTCTTCACCACAGAACCCCCTTGCACCGCGTCCAAGGCAATCTGACCGGCGTCGCCTACAGAGACAACAGCCTGCAGTCAATTGCCTTGCCTGCCCTTCAGGCCGTGGGACCAGGCTCCATACTGCAGGACGACAACGCTCCGGCACACAGATAGCGGGTCGTCACCAACTTCCTGCAGCAGCAACAAGTCACCAGGATGGACTGGCCTGCCCGATCACCTGATTTGAACCCAATCGAACACCTTTGGGATGTCCTAGGGCGACAACTTGGCGCCAACCACCCTCCTGCACCAAACCTCAACATTCTGTTCCAGAATATGGACCAGGAGTGGCAGGCAATTCCCCACAACACCCTCCAGACTTTGGTCAGGTCCATGTGACAACGCTGCATGAAGTGCATCCGAGCAAATGGCGGCCACACTCGTTATTGACACTTGTGTGACATGCTCTTGGCTCTGATTTTTTAAAATAGGGGTGTGTCCATTTCATTTAATTTTTTGCAAACATTAATTTGTATTAACGCCTGAAAATGTCATTGATCAATCGACAAATGAATGAATTAAAGTCTTTGACTTTCTTTGGTGATCCATGTCGTTCGTTAAAAATGGCATGTAATAAGGCAAGTGGCCCTTGAATTCTTTTGAGTAGTATACAGGATGCCTGGAGATGTTGGTACCAAAGACAGCACACATATCTCCATCCCAGGACCTTCTGCTGATCAGGTGTTGATGCCAAAGACAGCACACATATCTCCATTCCAGGACCCTCTGCTGACCAGGTGTTGGTGCCACAGACAGCACACACATCTCCATCCCAAGACACTGCTGATCAGGTGTTGGTGCCACAGACAGCACACACATTTCCACCCCACGACCCTCTGCTGATCAGGAGATGTTGGTGCCACAGACAGCACACACATCTCCATCCCAGGACACTTTGCTGACCAGGAGGTGTTGGGGCACACACAATTCCATCCCAGGACCCTGTTTCTACATGTAGCAAAATCATCTTCATCACTTAGTGGCTTTTGTTGGTGTGTTCAAACACAAGAACATATATCCTGGGAGTGTCAAATAATTCAAGACTTCTGGTGCAAAATACGGCAATTTTACAAAAATTACAGTGTTGTGAAGCCAACAAAAGAGAGGTGGGACCACCTCATCCCCCTGCTTTCATCATAGAAAGTGAGAGAGAGCAGAGGCTACCAGACAGAAGCCAGACAGACCCGACAGTAATCCTGAAGCCAGGAGGCGGGTGGGAGATGACAGCCGATCTGAAAGGATGGCCCAGACCCCCACAGCTAGGTATCCTTCGCAGTGTTCTCCAGACAGACAACGCCCAAACATCATCATCATTTGGTCGGTGGACCAGAAGGCCATTTTCCTGGCGAGTTGACAGTCCCTTGGGAAAACAACCTAGCCTGGGCTCACGAACGGAAAATGGCAAGACATTCTGAGCTTGAAGGCCACTGTCAGTAAAGAGGGTGGGGGTGCAGGACGTTGCTTGCCAATCGAGGTGGGATGCAGAGGCATCGTAGCAGGGTCCACCATTCGTTTTCTGTAGGGAGACATGGTGGATCTATTATTGTAACCCCCAACCCACAGGGGGAAGGTAGTGAGGGAGCTGCAAAGGGTGGCTGAATCCGCATCCCTGTGGATCTGGCAAACAAGAACCCGATAGACCAACCATCCGATGCCCCCCGGTGGCCGACATGGCTGCTTGGGGCCGCCCCTGGCTAAGCTACTGGAGCAGGCCCCAGGCTGAGCTACTGGAGCAGGCCCCGATAGCTCCACAGCCAGGGGTTCCAGCTGACGAGGGAGGCATCGAGCGACTCTAACCGTATGTAGTTCTCAATATCTAGAAATCAGGAAGGCAACTTTCCATAAATGTAAATATTTCATATTTTTTGGCGATAAGTTTGCCTCTCCTCTTGTAAATCTCATCTTAATTTTAGCCAAAAACAAAATGTATTTATCAAGCAAAGTGTCGAAAATATGAAATACAGTTTGATTCCTTTCGGCAAGTCTTTCAATATATATATATTGAATAGAATAAAATATTGCCTTTAAAAATGGAATATCGGAAAATTTTCAGAGCAGGTGGTCGCCCCTGTTAGCAGTATTAATAAAGACACTATTATATGCAACAATAAGAAAAGGCCCTTCACCCAAAGCCTCCTGATATGGTCCTCCTGACCTCTCACCCTTCCCATTCCAGATCTCATCTCTCACCATCTCCCATGATATCCACAGTTTGCTTTTTTGTTCATTTGTTTTCCTTTTGGCTGTTGTATGACATCAAAGAGCTCAGCAAGAGGCAGAGCACAGTGGCTATGCAAGCACAGCACAGTGGCCATTCTAGCACAGCACAGTGGCCATGGTAGCACAGCACAGTGGCCATGCTAGCACAGCACAGTGGCCATTCTAGCACAGCACAGTGGCCATTCTAGCACAGCACAGTGGCCATGCTAGCACAGCACAGTGGCCATGCTAGCACAGCACAGTGGCCATGCTAGCACAGCACAGCACTTGGCCATGCTAGCACAGCACAGTGGCCATTTTAGCACAGCACAGTCTCCATGCTAGCGCAGCCCAGTGGCCATGCTAGCACAGCACAGTGGCCATGCTAGTGTTGTGAATGTTTCTGTGGCTGTGTAGATATTAGTTAGTGCTAAAGTGCATGCGCACTGAGCAGTGTTTTTGACGTCATTCAGGACGGTGACGTGACTTTTGATTCCTGAACGATTTTAGACGTTGAGGGGCTAGCCTAGACGGTGGGTCAGACCGTATCCTCATTCAAGAGAATAAATTTCTCAAGGGGTTTTCTTGACCTGCGACGTACCACTGTCGTGAACAGTAGCAAACTACGCCAGTAAACTCCAGCACAGAGACGACGCGGAAATCCGTAACAAATTGGTGTCAGAAGTGGGATCTACGTCGTATGTCCTACAATCTGCGGAGCAGGAAAATGGCTGAGGAAACGACGACAGCTGACATCATCGCCATGCTGAGGCAAATGCAGCAGGAGAAAGATGACAACAGGAAGAGGCAAGAAGAGAAAGAGGAACCCTGCGCCAGGAAAAAGAAGAAGAAAGAAGACGGCAGGAAGAGGCAAGAAGAGAAAGAGGAACGCCTGCGCCAGGAGAAAGAAGAAGAAAGAAGACGGCAGGAGGAGAAAAAAGAATGCCTCTGCCAAGAGAGAGAAGAAGAAAGTAAACGACAGGAGGAGAAAGAAGAACGCCTGTTTCTCTTACCTTGATGTATATTACTTTCATTTACATTCCTATTGTGTGTTTTTTTATTTCTATTTTCTTTTCTTTCTTTTTTTTTCTTTTTTTTAATTTATTTTTTATTTTTTAGGCGCTTTGAGTCTCACTGTGTGGGAGTATTGCGCGTTGTAAGAGTGATCTATTATTATTATTATTATTATTTAAGAAGAAAGAAAACGGCAAGAGGAGAGAGAGGACCGTCTGCTCCAGTTCCAGCAGCAAGCGAACAGCCAACGCAGGAGTCTAGAACAAAAAATGACCCACCAGATAGCAGAAGTCGAGGAGCGTGTCACTAGTCTGGAGAAGGAGCACCAGCGGCTGCGAAACGAACTGCATCAAGAACTTGAAGAAAGGATGGCTGCAGCCGAGAGAGATGACACTGACTGCAGTGTGTCATCGCCTGGAAGGAGTCGGGAGCCGGTCGACCAGCCTGGAAGGATATTGCTGCCACCGGCCCAGTATCCAAAGCCTACTGGTCCCAGTGGGAAGCCCTAGAGATAGTGGACAGCGTGGTTCACTGTAGATGGGAAGGAGAAGGAAGTCGGCCAACCCACATTTTCGCTGTGCTACCAGCTGCCCTTCAAGAGGAGGTGATGCACCAGTGCCACGACAACCCAGCCTCCGGTCACTTAGGAAGGAAGAAAACCCTACAACGCATCAGGGAGCGGTTCTACTGGAAGGGAATCAACGAGGCTGTACATAACTGGTGTCAGCGATGTGACATATGTGCTTCCCGTAAAGGACCAAAGAAACGACGACCAGCATCTGCCCAGATCTACCGTGTTGGCGCACCGATGGAGAGAGTGGCCATTGACATTCCGGGCAACTTGCCAACCAGGAAACGCGGGAACAGCTGCCTACTTGTTGCCATGGACTACTTTACGAAGTGGCCGGAAGTCTTTCCTTTGCCGGACCAGGAGGCAACAACTGTAGCGCAAACTCTGGTTGAGGGATTCTTCAGCCGATTCGGAATCCCTATGGAACTGCATTCAGACCAGGGCTCTAACTTCGAGTCAGCAGCTTTTGCAGAGACCTGTCGACTGCTGAAAATCAACAAGACTCGGACTACACCAGCCTACACCCAGTCCTACGGGATGGTGGAGCGCTACAACCGCACGCTGCTAGCAACCCTGTCTTCCTTCGTCGCCAATCACCAGAGAGACAGGGAGGAGTATCTGCCCTTCGTCCTCATGGCCTGCAGGACAGCGCAGCACGAAGCTACTGGAGCCACGCTCAGCCGGTTGATGCTTGGAAGGGACATGCGTGTTCCTGTCGACCTAGTGGTCCTTCGACCCCCTGATGACATCTGGCGGAATGTTCCAGAGTACGTCCACCACCTGCAGGAGGTCATGGCTGCTGTTCACAGTGAGGCAAGGGATCGACTCCAGCTCAGCGCACAGCGCATGAAGGCCAACTACGACAGGAAGACAGAGACTGCTGTGTTCCAGCCAGGGGATGCAGTTTGGCTTCACAATGCGCGAGTGAAGACGGGCTGCACCACAAAGCTTGCCAGACCATGGGAGGGACCCTATCGTGTGATGAGTCGCATCACTGACAACGTGTATCGGATTCAGCTGACCCCAAGGAGCAAGCCTAAGGTGGTAAATCGGTGCCGCCTGTGGAAGTACTCCGGCGACCTTGCAGCTGATTGGTGGCCGGCACGAGCCCCCAGGCCTGAGCCAGCTGCAGCTACGACAGGTGAGGAACACTTACCTGAAGACAGAGAGGACACGGCACCAGAGGCCCCAAGCAGAAGTGATGACGAAGAGATGCCAGAAGTCAGGAGTCGTCGTGGACGTCTTGTCCGGCCACCGGCTCGCTTTGGCTGGTGATCAGCTGTGGACTCTATTTGACAGGGTTTGTGACTTGGACGTTCATTCCCCCGACAGAGTGTTTATTCATGGGCTGCTGCATAGGAGATATTGCAGAGTCAGGAGACTGAATGATGCGCTGCCAGAGAGGTAAGGAATGAAGCAGTTTGATTTTTATTTTCATAGTAGGTCTTGATGCAGAATGTGTTCGCGGTGCCATTATATTGCACTTATGAGTTCGGAAGAATATCTGGATTTGACCCGTTTTAGGAGTCTCCAGTACTGTGTGTACTGAGGAGGGACGTCTGTAGAGGCCCAGGGGAGGCCGACAGCACAGGTGTGCTGAGGGTAGACGTCCAGGTGGGACTTAGTGTGGGTCAACAGCAATGGTGTGCTGTGTAGAGGTGTCCAGATTCCACTCATTAGGAGATTTTGGTACCGGGTCACTGTGTAGATCCAGTTTTATGTATCGTCAGCTTTGTTAGTTGATTGAATCATTAATGGTGTGTTGTATTCCGGCATAGAATAACTAATAAGCGTCATGTAAAAGATTCGAGTACGTAACGTTGTGCATCACTTTGCGTAACCAGAATTCATGCTCCTTCCTCCCTGTGCCTCATCGAGTGAAGAAATGCAGCTAGTGTGTTCTCCTGATTTCCCATGTGAAGCACCTGACACGTATGTAGGGCTCTGCTGAGATCCACAGCGTTTAGCGACTGAACGTTCGTTGACCCTGTTGGGTGCCCTCAGCTGGATATTTGTTGGACATTGATTAACGTGTTAAACATTACACTGTTCCTCATTGATTGTCCATAGTTTATGAGCCGGAAAATTGTTATTGTATTCACTTTGGTCTGGCCCTGTCGTTGGTTTTGTTAGAACATGATTTTAGAGATTCTAGTAATTGTGGTATTTGTGTTGGTAACTATTCAGGGACCGAATAGTTTAAGGAGGGGGTAGTGTTGTGAATGTTTCTGTGGCTGCGTAGATTTTAGTTAGTGCTAAAGTGCATGCGCACTGAGCAGTGTTTTTGACGTCATTCAGGACGGTGACGTGACTTTTGATTCCTGAACGATTTTAGACGTTGAGCGGCTAGCCTAGACGGCGGGTCAGACCGTATCCTCATTCAAGAGAATAAACTTCTCTTGAAAGCCATTAGCAAGGGGTTTTCTTGACCTGCAACGTACCACTGTCGTGAACAGTGGCAAACTACGCCAGTAAACTCCAGCACAGAGACGACGACGGAAATCCGTAACACTAGCACAGCACAGTGGCCATTCTAGCACAGCACAGTGGTCATTCTAGCACAGCACAGTAGCCATGCTAGCACAGCACAGTGGTCATTCTAGCACAGCACAGTGGCCATGGTAGCACAGCACAGTGGCCATGCAAGCACAGCACAGTGGCCATGCTAGCACAACACAGTGGCCATGCTAGCACAGCACAGCGGCCATGCTGCCACTCAAGCCAGCAGAACAGGCTCTGATGTCAGAACATGCAGCTTCACAAGAAAATCCACAGGCTGCAGAAACAGATGAGCGAGCTGTGTAGCCTCATCCCCAACAGTGAGATGACACAGGAGTAGGTCTGCGCAGAGCTATATGTCACCTACAATGTCATTCAGGCCTCCTGCAGCGGACCTCCACAGGCCTTCGCTCAGATGCAGGGTCAGGAGGCTACAGACGAGTTATCACAGGAAATTCCCATGATAGACATTCCTGAATCTGTGATCCAACCTCACAGATCTGTCAATCTATGAAATTACTGGTGGATAAGAACATCTTTCCTGTTGTGGATGAATGGACATGAATTTAAGAAGTTCATATGAACTTGCATGCAAAAAGTTTGGTCAATTTCAATTAGTTAATACTCTTAATGCTGTTGAATCGAGCAGACACTTAGGGAGCATGTTGTTGTATATGTTGGGAAGGTTTTAGAATGAACGGGAACATTGTAGTGCAATTGGGCTGTTTACATCAGCCTCTCCGCCCATGCTGTTGCCTGGCGATGAGGTGGAGAGGGGCTAAATCTGTCTTGACTGTGTCATGTGATGTCATTCGTGAAGTTTCCTGGCCACCGAGTAGACCGTTCTCTGTTCTGGTAGGGTTCTGGAATCTGTGTAAGGGTATATAAGCGCGACAAAGCGACAGACGAGAGAGCACTAGACAGAGTTAAGGTGAGAGCTTAACTTGAAGATAAGCAAGTCCTCCTTTGTAAGGAGTGAGTCCTCTGCGGCATTGCTCGCAGAGTGAAGGTGTAACGACGATATTGTTTACTGATTGTCACTGCTGGGTATCGACCAGTGTGTGAATAAAGTTTTATCGAAAACAACCACCACTGTTTGTGAACTTCGACTTCCCGGCGCAAGGTAGGAGAACCCCTGTACAACAGGGCATTGCGAAGAGACGAGGGCAACACATACTTTTCTTTCTCTCACTCTTGCCTTTTTTTCATGTTATTGATAATGTTTTCATAAAATAAAATGAGCTAATCAACTGATATCTAGTAGAGTAGTTCCAGTGTTGTCATGAAAGTTGATGTGACAATTGAGATGATTTCACATTTTTGCGTAAAAAGTATGTGGTTGTTGAACTAATGCCTCATGTATTCATTGCATCGTAGCTAACACACAGTGAAAGCATTTTTGTTTAGATATATATCTATAAATACTACTTCATTCAGTCACAGCTGCAAAGGATGCAAGTGCTTTCAAGTGACATACACTTTGAACATTAAATTAAATCTACATTCATTTGATTGGTTAGTGTGGTTGTGGATTCAATAGCGGGATGTACAACATCCCTTCTGCAGACTGCCCGCTAAGAGGACCGAGTCACGGAATATTTGTTACTGAGATGGAATGCATTGAGAATCAACACAACTACCAAAGAAGGGAGTGAATTGTATCAGGGCTTATCTCCACAAGAAAGCACTACAGCTACACTCCCTCAAGGGAAAGATAACATGGTTCGATGGGGCCATGCCGAGACAGAATAAATGATGGGAAGGGAGGAAGAACAGGGAGCCAAGCCACGCTTCACAATGGAGGCAACCCACTGAGCCCCAGAAAACTCTAAGCAGAGGCGTCACTCCTCGAGTCCTTGTCCCACACAATGGAGGCAACCCACTGAGCCCCAGAAAACTCTAAGCAGAGGCGTCACTCCTCGAGTCCTTGTCCCACACAATGGAGGCAACCCACTGAGCCCCAGAAAACTCTAAGCAGAGGCGTCACTCCTCGAGTCCTTGTCCCAGCCCATTCAGATGCCTACCTCCCAGCTGTCCCTCACCTACATTGGCCAGAGACCTGACATCAAGGCACTGTGCAAGAACCCCATTCTCAGCATTAGGAAGGATGTGTTTCATTCTCTCTCTCTATCCAGATGCAGACAGGTGGGGTAAGGGTGGAGGAGTGGGGTGGGGGACCACCTGTCAGCAACACCAATGGCAACATGCAAATCTTTACCCACAGCACACCAAGACTTCAAAGGTATACATCTCTTGACAACAGTCATGTCAATGTCAGAAAAAAATGGAAAAAGAGAAAAAAGAACAGGGTGGGTGTTCCATTCTGTTTTGCATTACTGTAATTAAACAGTCTCTTATTATTACATAATCTGTCATGGAGATGTATCCATGGCAGCTATCAGAGCTTAAAAATTCATCCCACTCAACACTTCTCCACTAAAATTCGTGGACAATACTTAAAATACTTTTTTTGCATTGAAAAAGAAAAAGGGAGCAAAAGAAACATACACGAACACATACACACATGTACACACCCACTCAGAGACCAAAACTCTCATACCATCTCATCCACTTCCAAGGTACTTGACAATCCACCACTACAGCAGAGACTGGCCTGTCACATGACAGAAGGGAGGTCAGAAGGTTCCTTTCCTCTTCCGAGCCCTGATGCTGGTGCTGCCAGTCCTGTCTCCTTGTGCCATCTTGCATCCGTCTGCCTGTGCCATCTTGTCTGTCTGCCTGTGCCATCTTGTCTGTCTGCCTGTGCCATCTTGTCTGTCTGCCTGTGCCATCTTGTCTGTCTGCCTGTGCCATCTTGTCTGTCTGCCTGTGCCATCTTGTCTGTCTGCCTGTGCCATCTTGTCTGTCTGCCTGTGCCATCTTGTCTGTCTGCCTGTGCCATCTTGTCTGTCTGCCTGTGCCATCTTGTCTGTCTGCCTGTGCCATCTTGTCTGTCTGCCTGTGCCATCTTGTCTGTCTGCCTGTGCCATCTTGCATCCGTCTGCCTGTGCCATCTTGTCTGTCTGCCTGTGCCATCTTGTCTGTCTGCCTGTGCCATCTTGTCTGTCTGCCTGTGCCATCTTGTCTGTCTGCCTGTGCCATCTTGTCTGTCTGCCTGTGCCATCTTGTCTGTCTGCCTGTGCCATCTTGTCTGTCTGCCTGTGCCATCTTGTCTGTCTGCCTGTGCCATCTTGTCTGTCTGCCTGTGCCATCTTGTCTGTCTGCCTGTGCCATCTTGCATCCGTCTGCCTGTGCCATCTTGTCTGTCTGCCTGTGCCACCTTGGTGAAGGCAGGGCAGGGGGGAGGGCCAGGTAGAGCTCTGATGACAGAGGCATCCCATCAGTCCCAGCCACCGTCAGTGCGGACTGCAACAACAAGAGTACTGTCCCTGTACTGCCTACAGTCTGAAATAATGTGTGACTGTGAGGCCTTGCCTTTCCTGTTGCCCCTATCAAACCAACACTCTGGCCTTCCATGTGTCTTTTCTGACTTCCATCAGTCTCAGAATGGCAAGGGAAAAAAACAACCATGCTATAACAACATTCACTCATTCCAGTTTACTTCTTGATAATGATAATACCCACATTGAAACAAGAAGGGCAAAGCCCATATGACTCACATGCTTGACCTTGACCTTTACATGACCTTGACCTTCATGTGACCTTCAAGGTCAAGGCCAATCAACTACACCTAGCAATGACATCATACACTAAACTAAGAAATGCTTTACACATTTTTCCTACCAAAATACATGTGGGCTTGACCCAAGGTCAAGGTCATTCAAGGTCATACAACACAAAGCTGTTAATTCAAGACATAGGAAGCACAATGGTGCTTATTGGCACTTTCTACCATGAGATATGGTCACTTTTAGTGGTTCACTATCCCCATTTTGGTCACATTTCATTAGGGTCAAAGTGACCTTGACCTTGATGATATGTGACCAAATGTGTCTCATGATGAAAGTATAACATGTGCCCCACATAATTATTAAGTTTGAAACAGTTATCTTCCATAGTTCAGGGTCAAGGTCACTTCAAAATATGTATACAATCCAACTTTGAAGAGCTCCTGTGACCTTGACCTTGAAGCAAGGGCAACCAAACTGGTATCAAAAAATAGGGCTTACTTTGCCCTATATACCATGTATAGGTGAGGTATCCAATCTCTAAAACTTCAGAGAAAATTGAGAAAATGTGAAAATGGCTGTTTTTTAGACAACATTTATGGCTCCTGTGACCTTGACCTTGAAGCAAGGTCAAGTCACTATGGATGTTTTTTGAGGCCCTGTCATCATACACCATTATGCCAAATTGGGTGTTGATAGACTTAGTCTCCGAGAAAATTCCAACGTTAAAGTTTTCGGACGCCCGGACGCCCGGACGGACGAAACGGGTAAGTACATAGACTCACTTTTGCTACGCATGTGAGTCAAAAAGTATAATACCTTTGCTAGACATTTCAACATTCAAACATAACTGTGGAGTTATTTAACCCTTTAGCACCCACCCATCCCACTTGGCCCATTGCCACTCTACATTCCTACCCTTATTTTCTTTGACATCTGCTTGAATCTCTTCAAATTGTTGAAAAAGTAACTCCTCTTTTGTCTGAAGATGTAGGATTAATGGATACACTTTAGGGTATTCTTTGTCTCACCTTGCTTGAGAGGTTCTAGGGACAGTCTGGCTGCTAGCTTGGGACAGACTGGCTCCCAGCTTGGGACAGTCTGGCTTCTCTTGGGACAGTCTGGCTCCTCTTGGGACAGTCTGGCTCCTAGGCTCCTAGCTTGGGACAGTCTGGCTCCTCTTGGGACAGTCTGGCTCCTCTTGGGACAGTCTGGCTCCTAGCTTGGGACAGTCTGGCTCCTAGCTTGGGACAGTCTGGCTGCTAGCTTGGGACAGTCTGGCTGCTAGCTTGGGACAGTCTGGCTGCTAGCTTGGGACAGTCTGGCTTCTCTTGGGACAGTCTGGCTCCTCTTGGGACAGTCTGGCTGCTAGCTTGGGACAGTCTGGCTCCCAGCTTGGGACAGTCTGGCTGCTAGCTTGGGACAGACTGGCTGCTAGCTTGGGACAGTCTGGCTGCTAGCTTGGGACAGTCTGGCTCCTAGCTTGGGACAGTCTGGCTGCTAGCTTGGGACAGTCTGGCTGCTAGCTTGGGACAGTCTGGCTCCTCTTGGGACAGTCTGGCTCCTCTTGGGACAGACTGGCTGCTAGCTTGGGACAGTCTGGCTGCTAGCTTGGGACAGTCTGGCTCCTAGCTTGGGACAGTCTGGCTGCTAGCTTGGGACAGTCTGGCTCCTCTTGGGACAGTCTGGCTCCTCTTGGGACAGTCTGGATCCCAGCTTGGGACAGTCTGGCTCCCAGCTTGGGACAGTCTGGCTCCTCTTGGGACAGTCTGGCTGCTAGCTTGGGACAGTCTGGCTGCTAGCTTGGGACAGTCTGGCTCCCAGCTTGGGACAGTCTGGCTGCTAGCTTGGGACAGTCTGGCTGCTAGCTTGGGACAGTCTGGCTGCTAGCTTGGGACAGTCTGGCTGCTAGCTTGGGACAGTCTGGCTCCCAGCTTGGGACAGTCTGGCTGCTAGCTTGGGACAGTCTGGCTGCTAGCTTGGGACAGTCTGGCTGCTAGCTTGGGACAGTCTGGCTCCCAGCTTGGGACAGTCTGGCTGCTAGCTTGGGACAGTCTGGCTCCCAGCTTGGGACAGTCTGGCTGCTAGCTTGGGACAGTCTGGCTGCTAGCTTGGGACAGTCTGGCTCCCAGCTTGGGACAGTCTGGCTGCTAGCTTGGGACAGTCTGGCTGCTAGCTTGGGACAGTCTGGCTGCTAGCTTGGGACAGTCTGGCTGCTAGCTTGGGACAGTCTGGCTCCCAGCTTGGGACAGTCTGGCTGCTAGCTTGGGACAGTCTGGCTGCTCTAATTGTCCAGCTGCCTTCAGAGACCGCTAACACCTGTAATGGAACAATTCCACACCTATATGCCCATAAATATTTATTATCTATCCTAGAATACAAACGTGCAACTTTGATGAGAAATCCATGGTCTAAAAATGAAAAAAAAATAACTTTCTGACACCAACAATAAACCCTTTGTTATCAAAAAGAGTTAAAAGAACTTGAACTAAGCGTACGTTAAATTTAACTGTATTTCTCTCCTGTTGAAACAGCAGCCTCAGATCAATGGAAACAATGTTTCACTTCATTACCATAAGAGGCCTACGAAAAGACGAACAAGAGGACATTATTCCCTCCCGTTTTGTTGCATCTTTCACCACCATTTCCCATTTATAATAATAATAATACAGACTATTTATAACGCACATACCTTCCCTAATAGCAAGCTCATGGCGTGTACAATGATAAAGTCTACACTCATACAAAACATTCTAACACTCACATACTATACAATTGAAATAAAAAGAACAATTAAATACAATACAATTAATTAAGTAGCAGGCAAAACACGAAACATAAAAGAGGCGCCTTCACTGCTCGTCAGGAAAGACTGACCGGAACAGGTGTGTCTTGAGGGAGGTTTTGAACTGGGACATGGAATTAGAGTGACGGACAGGGAAAGGTAGGCTATTCCATGTTACAGGGCCGATGTAGGAAAAAGCTCGCTGTCCTTGGGTTATCTTTTTGCGACGGGGGACATTTAACGTTTTGGTGTCTGCAGCTGAACGGTTATTTCTAGCGGGGGTGTAGACAGTGAGAATTTCTTTGAGTGCGTGTGGTGCAGTTTGATTGAAGAAGTTGAAACACATAATGGCTAGCTTTGTAACGTTAGGCACAAAAAAGAGCTGTGGTTACAGTCACCGGACCAACTTACTTCTTGACTGTATGCTGTTGATCATCCATACCCTATGGGCACTCAGGGAATCCACTATTTAAGTTTGCAAAAGCGAAGGTTTGGTTTATGTTCAATATGGCCTCTTCTGAAATGTGTTTAAAAAATTTAAGTTCACGCTGACCTACTCACACACACACACACACACACACACACACACACACACACTCACACACACACACACACACACACACACACACACACACACACATACACACACACACACACCACACACACACTCACACACACTTACACTTTTTGTTGTTGCCGTGCTATCTTACATATGACAATCATTTTGGGGGGCCTTGGTACAAATGTCTACAGATCAGCTGTGTGTGCAACTGTCAAAGACTCACCAAGACAGTGCCAGGACAGCTGCACCAGACAGACCTGGAACTGCCAAACCCATGGGCTTCCCTGCTGCCTGCCCCTCAGGGAAGCATCTCCACTGTCAGCGTTCTGTGGACATGCATGGTGCAGTGCCTGGATAGAGGAGGTCCAACGAAGACAGGGCTGAGAGGAGGATGGATGGATAAATGGATGGTTGAATGGATGGATACATAAATGGATGGATGGATAAATAAATAGATGGATGATTACGGCCTCTAAGCCCCCGTAGGCTAAGTAAAAGCCACTAAGCACACACATCACTATGACCCTATTTGTTCCCCTCTTACGATTCATGTAGGGAGATACGATGGGTCTATTCTTGAAACCCCCAACCCACAGTGGCAGGGCTGAAAGGAAGTTGCAGTCTGCTTCCTCCAACACCTCCAGTTCCTCCCTCCTGATACCCTCTTTGACAGCACCATTCCACCTGTTGCAGTCATCAGCCAGGTGTTCTCAGTTACGGCGATACCTGTGAGTCTTACTCTTTGGTCCCTCTTGCAAGCATCTCTGTATCACAGCCGTGGGCAGGCTATAGGTTGGGAACCTGTAGTCACACCATGCTAATTCACTTCAAAACCTGGCCTTTCATGTCAAATGGGGGGGGGGGGGGGGGGGGGGGGGGGGGCTGGGGGGAATAAAATGGTGGTTCAGTAACCCAACAGACCCTATTATTTTCTGTCAAACCTAAACTTTTACTTTTGATAGAGCAAAAAGAAAGAAAAAAGAGAGGGAGAGAAAAAAAAATTAATAAAAGCTAAACAACAAACTGCATGCTGTCATATATTCCCTGTATGAGCAGTCAGGGAATCCCACTATTAAAGTAAAAAAGAGTTTTCAGTAAAAGAAAAATGTTGATTTGTGTTCAGATGAATCTAATGTATACATGGCACGTTTTAAAACGCACACGCACCAATGTATGTTGAATGACAGACTTACCATAGCATGTTCTGGAGGAGCAGCACCACATCTAGCCAGAACTGCTACGCTGTTTCCTGCTTGTCTTGGACCCATCTCCACATCCTGCTGGAAAACAAGACAAGGATGGAAGGATGGATGGATGGGTGGATGGATGAATGGATAAATGGATGAATGGATGACTGGATGGATATGAGTGGGTGGATGGATGGTGAATGGACGGATGGATGGACGGATGGAGTTTAAGGGCCTATCAGTATCTGCCTTGTAGGCTATATAAGGCCACAACGTTACTCAATTGTAAGCCGTGGATAAAAATGCCTCAGGGTAGTGGAACCTAGTGCGATGCATTTAATAATTACATGACGATGGATGGATGGATAGTGTTTTACTGCCTATCAGCCTTTGTAGGCTATGTAAGGCCATTAAGCACGAAAATCATAACAGTTTAGAGTAAACGTAAATCAAGTCACTGTGTCCCTAGTTGTTCGCCTCTTACAAATCCCATAGGGAGATGCGGTGGGTCAATTCTTACCCCGAACCCCCAGGGGGAAATACATGAAAACAAGAAGATGAGTTTGAGTTCCACTGCCCATCAGCCCGCGTGGGCACATACAGATACACAGAGCTGAGCTGGCCACATTAGTCAACATGTTGTCTGTATATTAATCAAGGAGTCAATAAATTGAATAATGTAGAACAGGTTCAGCAAATTCATTTATAGAAGAGCAATCTTTTGACTAGAAAAGTTGTTGTATTGTCTCTATCATTAATGTCCTGCCAGAATAAAAATGGCAATTGAGTGATGAGTGTTATTTTTTGATTGAATGGTAGGTGTGTAATAGTGCTCTTTGGAGGGAATATTGTTTGGCCAACAGGTTGTTGCAAGTGGCTTGGGTTCCTTTTTCCAGGCCTGGACTCACCGCATATTACTTTATTAGGTTTAAATAGTTTTAAAATAAAAAGGTGTAGTTACACTAACCCAACCCTCTTTTTTTCCTGCTGACCCTACACTCCAAAAAAGGAGGGGGGAAAAAGGGAAGAAATCAATGAATTGTGTGCTGTCCTGTCTTTGCTGCTTATCAGCCCTAAGGGAGTCCGCTATATAAGGGGACTTTTTTATAGCAAAGGATAAACTGATTCTTCTAACGACCCCCCCCCCCCCCCCCTTCTTTTCTTCCCATGTTACCGTAACCATAGCCTTTGACTTTTTTTGTGTGGACTATATAACTAGAAGGCCATTGATCACGAAAACCTAGTTGGTTAGAATAACTCAGCAAGTCCAGTTGCCATTTTCCTATCAAATTCGCCTCATTCGAATAATGCACGCCAGAGCGCGAATGCTGGCCATTGCAACACACGAGTGTTATTGTTACTAGTGTTACTGTTAGGAACAATGTTAAATGTTATTCAATAACTTATTGCGTTCGCCCTCCGTTTGTATCGAGGTGCGTCGCTATCTGGATCTCGAGGATCACCAATCCCCAAAGATCTACGGAAGCGAGTTCAAGATCTTGACATGTTTTACTGTGTCGATTTCCCCCCAAAAGAGAACAAGAAGGGCAAAGCCCATACGACTCACATGCTTGACCTTGACCTTTACATGACCTTGACCTTTACATGACCTTGACCTTCAGGTGACCTTCAAGGTCAAGATCAATCAACTACACCTAGCAATGACATCATACACTAAACTAAGGAATGCTTTACACATTTTTCCTACCAAAATACATGTGGCCTTGACCCAAGGTCAAGGTCATTCAAGGTCATGCAACACAAAGCTGTTAATTCAAGACATAGGAAGCACAATGGTGCTTATTGGCACTTTCTACCATGAGATATGGTCACTTTTAGTGGTTCACTACCCCATTTTGGTCACATTTCATTAGGGTCAAAGTGACCTTGACCTTGATGATATGTGAACAAATGTGTCTCATGATGAAAGTATAACATGTGCCCCACATAATTATTAAGTTTGAAACAGTTATCTTCCATTATTCAGGGTCAAGGTCACTTCAAAATATGTATACAATCCAACTTTAAAGAGCTCCTGTGACCTTGACCTTGAAGCAAGGTCAACCAAACTGGTATCAAAAAATAGGGCTTACTTTGCCCACTATGCCATGTATAGGTGAGGTATCCAATCTCAAAAACTTCAGAGAAAATTGGGAAAATGTGAAAAATGGCTGTTTTTTAGACAACATTTATGGCCCCTGCGACCTTGACCTTGAAGCAAGGTCAAGTCACTATGTATGTTTTTTGAGGCCTTGTCATCATACACCATCATGCCAAATTGGGTGTTGATAGACTTAATAGTCTCCGAGAAAAATCCAACGTTTAAGTTTTTTACGCCCGGACGGACGGACGACACGGGTGAGTACATAGACTCACTTTTGCTTCGCATGTGAGTCAAAAAGGTCCCTGACGTCATCAGTGACGTAGCTCAGGTTCCTCTTGATTCATAAGACAATGAAATAACCATCCCTAATATTCTCAACACTCGTACAGAATGATGGCAAGAGCGAGAGGCGGCAAGTCACAGAATACTGCATGGCCGGAAGGTGACTCTGCGACCAAAACCTGCCAGTCACAGCAGCTGCTCGAACCGCCGCGCAGCAACTACTTATGGCTACGTGATGCAAAATTGAACGCCCCGCGTGCGTGGGCTGAATCATTGAATGTGAAGTTCGTTTGGATTGGATGAAGCTGCACGGCGGCTTATTTTTCTTCATCGAGTGAGAATATTAATAGGTACGGGAAAATTTTTTCTCCAAAAAACCATTTCCGTTTCGTTTAGGTACACCGTACAGACTACAGTTCTGTGGGTGCTAAAGTAATGATATAAATGATACCGAATTCGCTGAAAAGTTTTTTATACGTTTGGAATTTAAGTATACATGTATCTCACTTTCGAAAAAGAAACAAGAGTTAAATACACAATGATAACTGCAAAGTAAAATGCTAACCTTGACAAGGCACTTGTGAAACACATTGTTAGATGATAAGGTATTTCACGAAGTTACAATTACATGTACCTTATTTTAGGCTTAGCGTCTCTCTCAACCGGCCCGCGCTTGAAGTTCAACTGTCACCGTCAGTCCGTAGTGACCTCCCTGAGGCCGCAAGGCGGCGTTCGCTGCTACGATACGATACGAGCATGGGCAGCGGAGCGTGGCAGACGCGAGTAGCGAGCTCGTGTAGTGGGACACTCGATAGAGACACACGCAGCAAGTCAGGAGCTGAGAAAGTGCATGGAGAAACTAATGCTGTTGTGAAGACAAGAGAGCACGGAGGGACGGGCAAGTGGCGTTTCCCTGCGATCTCCGGGACGACGAGATGCAGGGCAGACGAGTGGAGCAGGAGGTGACTTGGTAACTGGCCACGTGGGCGGAGTGTGGACGCTGTCTACACCGGCCAGGGCATCGGCACGTGGTGGAAGCGAGTCCGTCAACTCTGCAAGTAGAAGTAAATGAGTGATGCTCACTCTCTGCCATGAAAGTGTGCGTTTGTGCAACTAGTGTAAATGGCATGTGCGTGATGGCGTCTACATGGCGTCTAGTGATTGTGTATGAGAGAATGGCTGTATTAGTGACTGTGTGATGTTTTATCAGTGTCATTTCCCCTCACACTGTTCCTCCCCTCCTTGCATGAACGTGCCCACAGAAGAATCTGCGTGCCTTTCGGCCAGGCATGCCGCGTTGGTGCTGTAATCGCGCGTTAACAAATATGGCGGCAGCGTCCATCGGAATAACGGTTGCGTCTACCGTTATGGTCCATGGGAATGACGGTTGCATCTAACGTTACGGCGAAAGCACTTCCTACCAAAGGATATGATTTCGACCCGTGGCGTTACACTTACTGCGTTGCCGTTAGTCGTTACGGCGTTAGCATAATTAACAAAAGCGGATCTCAAAATGATAAGGATAGTTTTGGACATGTATGCATGTGTAGCTGCATCGTTCATGGAACATTGTGTCAGTTTAAAGGCAACGGCTTAGGACAGAGAACAACCGGAGCCGGCTCCGGGGGAGCCGAAATAACTTTTTGCACGCTACGTATTGTGTTAAATGAATATAAACAACACAACTGCCATAAAAACTCTTACAGCACCTAATGTGTCGTGTGTCTGGATAAATTCCATGCAAAGATAACGTGCAAAAGCGTAAAATAGCAGAAAGGGAGTGCCGGAGCCGGCTCCCCCGGAGCCGGCTCCCCCGGAGCAGGCTCCGGCACTCCCTTTCTGCTATTTTACGCTTTTGCACGTTATCTTTGCATGGAATTTATCCAGACACACGACACATTAGGTGCTGTAAGAGTGTTTATGGCAGTTGTGTTGTTTATATTCATTTAACACAATACGTAGCGTGCAAAAAGTTATTTCGGCTCCCCCGGACCCGGCTCCGGTTGTTCTCTGTCCTAAGCCGCGTGTCAGTTTAAAGTTCTGCTTGACAGGGTAGGTATGTCACAATGAAATGTTTTTTTTGGGGGGTGGAGGATTCGAATACACCATTAAAAAGCTCTAAAAAGTAGAAACATTGTAGAAAAAACCATTTTAAAATAGGTTAATCATTTTTTTAATGACGTTTATTTGAAGGATTAACATATTTGTGAAGAAAAGTGTTCCCAAATTTGTTTCGTATTACAAATGGCCAGAACTCCGTTGTTTTTTGCTCAATTATCTCACAACTTGGCAGGTGGGCTTATTATATCATGCAGATGATCTAACCAAGTGTTGACAGAAGGAAAAATACTGGGCCTTGAAACAAACAAAACAAACCACAACATACACGATGTAGCAGACAGCAAAGACCTAATCCGCCAATCAAAATACTGCGATTTGGTCACGTGACAAGAACCTCTGTGTACCTGCATGTTTTGTATTACAAATGGCCAGAACTCCGTTGTTTTTTGCTCAATTATCTCACAACTTGGCAGGTGGGCTTCTTATATCCTGTAGATGATCTAACCAAGTGTTGACAGAAGGAAAAATACTGGGCCTGGAAACAAACAACGCAACAAACCACAACATACACGATGTAGCAGACAGCAAAGACCTAATCCGCCAATCAAATACTGCGATTTGGTCACATGACAAGAACCTCTGTGTACCTGTTGATCACCAAAACTGTTTTCTCACTATAAAAAAAGGATTAGAGCCACTGTAAATGCCCAGAATCAATCACAAAGATGTCCATTTAACCACATCCACGTGTTTATTTTTTGAAAACAACAGTGTAAATGCTCGTAAATTCAGTCTTGTCATCACCCGAAAACCGGTCAAAATGAGAAATGGCCGTCACACGATCATCCGCATAACGTAAGTTTCTACTGATCTAAACAACTCAGACCGATGAAACTTCGCAAAAATTATCTTAAAATGGTAATCTATCGACGTTTTTTACTTTGGACGTCCTTTGTAACTGTTGTAAGAAATGTTATCATACCTTTTGAAGAGGTGATTTTGCCGCTATTCTTTTTCTTTTCCCTTTCGGCAGAGAGCGCTACGAATAAAAAACGTCGCTTCATCTTATCGTATACTTCGTTGTCACCAAATTTGGTTGACAACCAAGCTATAGATAGGTCACTAGAAGCCTTATTAGTTTACACGGTTTGGCAAGCCCGCCCAAAACAGGAACACACTTTTCCCGCTTCTGCGCAGACGTCAAAGTAGCCTCACTGACATACCTAGACAGGGTGTCCACGACATGTTTAAGTAGGTACTTGCACTAAATTTTCAAACCCAATGTAATGAAATCAAATTAGGCTCAAATTAAAGAGATTCAAGTGACAAACACAGTGGTATAAAAGGTATCTCTCTATCTTAATTAGAACTTATAAAGTTATGAGCGGAAATGTGACAAAAAAGGGGGGGTATTTTATATAGGAACTGGGTCCAAAATCTGTGACCGAATTTTGGGGGTTGACCTAGTAAAATGTCTGCAACTTTGTTAAAATACATGCAATTAATTTGAAATTTTCAAGAGAAGTAGTTCACTCTATACTGGTATAACTAGTCTATAATTAATTATGCTAAAACTGTTACAAAAGCTACAAATTCATCATTTTATGCATGATACGTGATATGATTACTTGATATATTCTAAGCAATTTGCCAAAAAATTTGCCATTGCCGCATATATTTTTATTTTAAAACTCCCCCCAAAATTACAATTGAATGCTTGAGTGATTTTGATATTACACAAGTCATAATTAGATTACATATATGCTTAATAACTGAGGTGCTGAAAATTGTTACTTACATCATATAAAATACATTAACAAAATCATCTTATTCTTAGCCTTACATGTCATTTGTTCAAATAAAAATGCCATAATAATGAATCAATTTTGAAATATGCTCGATTAAACTAACCTTGATTGAGTAGATCCGCATGTGAACCGCGCAACGCCGATCAACTTAATGCCATTGAGATTCAAAATTAGCGGCGTCAATCAATGACGCCGTCACTATGCCAGCTACCGCCGTACCGGAAGACGCGAAAGGCGAACTTCCGACATATGTTTGTGGGAGCTGTAACTTGTGTGAGCCACATAATAAAATCACAATTTTTTCAGAGGATGTACATAAAGCTATTTATAAAATATATTATTCGTCTCATTACTGTTTCTTGTCTTGGAAGAAAATTATTAAGTCAAACACAATAGGTCCTACTTTGCACTGCTAGGATTAACTGAGAATGGATGTAGGGTTTAACCCTCTGCGCACCGTCGGCGGTCATAACCGCCGAAGTAGTTACCTCCCCTCACAGCCGTCGGCGGTTATAGTCGACAAACTGATAGGCATGTTTGAATCTGGCGCTGTTTGCTATGAATCTTGGGATTGTGAGAGCTCTCTACGCATGGAGACTGCACAGAAGAGCCTCGCTTTCATAATAATAGTCGCCATATTGTTTCACTGCACGTGCGCGAATTTAGATCGAATTTTTAAGTTACTGATCGAGGTAGACACGCTGCCGCTCGATTTCGATCGCGCACGCTGGCCCAGAAATGACTCAGCTCGATCCTGATGAAGAGCGAATCTTCGAAATATTGTTCGATTCGGACTCGGAAGAAGAATTCCATGGTTTCACAGAGGAAGATTTGGTCGAGTTTGCCGCAGACAGTGACTCCGATGACAAAATCGAAGTTGAACCAGCGCAGTCTAAGATTCCGTCTGCGTGTGACCACTCTTGGTTGCTGTGGCAAACTCAACCAAATCTTCCTCTGTGAAGCCATGGAATTCTTCTTCCGAGTCAGAATCGAACAATATTTCAAAGATTCGCTCTTCATCAGAATCGAACTCAATCATTTCTGAGCCAGCGTGCGCAATTGAAATCGCGCAACAACGTGTCTACCTCGATCGGTAACTTCTAAATTCGCGCATGGACTCTCCTCAACATGTGCCCGATGAGGTATCTAAATCGGATGCTTTTTATCTCTATTTCAACTAATAAAGTCGTTGACTTGATGATCGACAAAACGTATCGCTACGCTGGTCAAGTGAGGGTGAAGAAAGGAAGCGATGCGGGAATTTATTCTCGAGTGAGTCAGTGGCAGCCTGTCACTCGACACGTTTTTTAATTTGTGTTGTCTCAGTTTATTTTTAAATCATATTGTATTGCATGGACATAAATTTCAGTGTGTCTATCAGAGAGAGCATTCAATTTTCCATCTTTCCTCCAAAAAGTTTGCCTCTATAGCAAATAATAAAATAATTGTATATTTTTAAACAGAAGAGGGGTCTCGGTTTTGGGGCACGTCCAGAAAATAACTGGCTGCAGGGAGTAAAATCCGTGAAAAATTAATGGGGTCCAGAGGGTTAAGAACACATTATATTCACATAGAAAAGTTAAAGAGCTTTCCAGTGGTACCTAATATGAGTGGGTTATCGATGATAAACACAGAGATCCACGCTTCGAAGTAAGGTGCCCCTAAAACGACACGAAAAAAGCTGAGCGTATAATTGGCCCGTTTTCGTCAGCCTCGTTTGTGACGTTAGTGCAAGTACCTAGTTTAAGTTGTAAGAGTGGAGTGGGTTTTCTCTCCAATTGAAAATGGATTCTGGTCGAAATTCTGGAAGCATCAGTGCATGATCATGGAATTTTTTTCAGGAATGCGCACCAAGTCTAGATCCGTGGCTGGTGCCACCGCGCCTCCCTACGCTATTCGTAAGAGGCGAATGACTAGGGACACCGTGACTTAATCTGCGTTTACTCTAAACTGCTAGATAGTGATGTTCGTGCTTAGTGGCCTTACAATTAGGCAAAGAACAGTAGACAGAGTAATTTTCATGGTGTGTATACATCTTGTCAAATTATCGACGCGATTTTTTTAACATAAGAAGTGAATTTTCGTCCGTTACCAATTAAATTGGGACGTCATACTCATAGTACTGACGTGTACTGAGTGTGTTGAATGAACTCGACGTAATTCGAACGGAAAAAATTCCGCAGCCAGACGCCAAGTATGAGTTATAATGTAAACATGGAACGGGTGAATTACACTTTTATAATATAATTCGGGCAAAGTGTGCAGATGTCAGTTAAACGCCGTTTTTTATTTTAAACATGCATCCCTATCATAAGCCTAACTCCATTGCTGGGTTCAGGTTGCAGAAGTGGGACAGACAACGTCGTACTAACAGAATCTGCGCTTTTTAGACGGGCAGAGTCAGAGTGGCACCTGGCTGCGGAATTCTTACCGCAACAAGTCTGAACATCGAAATAGTCTACCTGAATCTCAATCAGCAGCATATCAGTGAAATGTGTTGTCGATGACTAGGAGGAGGTAAAAACAGTGGAAGAATGAGCAGAGAGAAAGATGAAAGAGAAGTTTACACAGGAAGCCAACACTGGTGGAACAGGAAAGTAAAGATGAGAGAGTGTCCTAGAAACTATTCAGAGGAGGGTGTCAATGCCAGACATGCTGCAAATGTGTGGAAGAAGCTTGGCAGCTGATGTTGATTGTAACGCTGAATTTCATTTTATGTTATTGCTTTGATTTGAATTAGGTTGTAACAATCTTTTGTAGTGAGATAGGACATTTTCAGTGATTGTGGTCATCATCATCATCATCATCATCATCATCATCATGATGCTTTTCCACTAGTTTAGGATCTTCAGTGTAGCTGTAGGAAATATCCTATGACATTTTGTATTTTTACAGAATACAGATCTATACAGAAGAACTTAACTGATCATGATGATGTCATTCGTGCTAGCATGCGATCATTCCAGTAAACAAATATACTAGAGGTGGAATTTTTTTTTTCCTCATGGGAATAATTATGTTTTGATTAGTCATTTTTCACCTAATTGTTTTGAAATTGTATCGAACATTTGTTTGAGATTTTATATTAGTTTGTTTCAGGGCTGCTGCCTTGATAGTGAAAAACTCACCACAAGATTGATTTTTGTCTTTCCAGGGGCATCTCTCCAGTATGTGTGCTGAATCCTTGCCACGGAGCTTGACAGGATGTCAGTGCTGCCTCCCGACAGTGCTGCCTCCCGACAGTGCTGCCTCCCGACAGTGCTGCCTCCCGACAGTGCTGCCTCCCGACAGTGCTGCCTCCCGACAGTGCTGCCTCCCGACAGTGCTGCCTCCCGACAGTCCCAGGAGAGTGGATAAGGCGTGGGCTGCATGACATTGTCAGAATGACAGTGCTGCCTCCCGACAGACCCAGGAGAGTGGATAAGGCGTGGGCTGCTTGACATTGTCAGAATGACAGTGCTGCCTCCCGACAGTCCCAGGAGAGTGGATAAGGCGTGGGCTGCATGACATTGTCAGAATGACAGTGCTGCCTCCCGACAGACCCAGGAGAGTGGATAAGGCATGGGCTGCATGACATTGTCAGAATGACAGTGCTGCCTCCCGACAGTCCCAGGAGAGTGGATAAGGCGTGGGCTGCATGACATTGTCAGAATGACAGTGCTGCCTCCCGACAGTCCCAGGAGAGTGGATAAGGCGTGGGCTGCTTGACATTGTCAGAATGACAGTGCTGCCTCCCGACAGTCCCAGGAGAGTGGATAAGGCGTGGGCTGCATGACATTGTCAGAATGACAGTGCTGCCTTCCGACAGTCCCAGGAGAGTGGATAAGGCGTGGGCTGCATGACATTGTCAGAATGACAGTGCTGCCTCCCGACAGTCCCAGGAGAGTGGATAAGGCGTGGGCTGCTTGACATTGTCAGAATGACAGTGCTGCCTCCCGACAGTCCCAGGAGAGTGGATAAGGCGTGGGCTGCATGACATTGTGAGAATGACAGTGCTGCCTCCCGACAGTCCCAGGAGAGGTGATAAGGCATGGGCTGCATGACATTGTCAGAATGAGAGTGCTGCCTCCCGACAGACCCAGGAGAGTGGATAAGGCGTGGGCTGCTTGACATTGTCAGAATGACAGTGCTGCCTCCCGACAGTCCCAGGAGAGTGGATAAGGCGTGGGCTGCTTGACATTGTCAGAATGACAGTGCTGCCTCCTGACAGTCCCAGGAGAGTGGATATCGTGAGCTGCATGACATTGTCAGAATGACAGTGCTGCCTCCCGACAGTCCCAGGAGAGTGGATAAGGCGTGGGCTGCATGACATTGTCAGAATGACAGTGCTGCCTCCCGACAGTCCCAGGAGAGTGGATAAGGCGTGGGCTGCATGACATTGTCAGAATGACAGTGCTGCCTCCCGACAGACCCAGGAGAGTGGATAAGGCGTGGGCTGCATGACATTGTCAGAATGACAGTGCTGCCTCCCGACAGTCCCAGGAGAGTGGATAAGGCGTGGGCTGCATGACATTGTCAGAATGACAGTGCTGCCTCCCGACAGTCCCAGGGGAGTGGAGAAGGCGTGGGCTGCTTGACATTGTCAGAATGACAGTGCTGCCTCCCAACAGACCCAGGAGAGTGGATATCGTGAGCTGCATGACATTGTCAGAATGACAGTGCTGCCTCCCAACAGACCCAGGAGAGTGGAGAAGGCGTGGGCTGCTTGACATTGTCAGAATGACAGTGCTGCCTCCCGACAGTCCCAGGAGAGTGGAAAAGGCGTGGGCTGCATGACATTGTCAGAATGTCAGTGCTGCCTCCCGACAGACCCAGGAGAGTGGATAAGGCGTGGGCTGCATGACATTGTCAGAATGACAGTGCTGCCTCCCGACAGACCCAGGAGAGTGGATAAGGCGTGGGCTGCATGACATTGTCAGAATGTCAGTGCTGCCTCCCGACAGACCCAGGAGAGTGGAGAAGGCGTGGGCTGCTTGACATTGTCAGAATGTCAGTGCTGCCTCCCGACAGTACCAGGAGAGTGGATAAGGCGTGGGCTGCATTTCCAGACCAGTCATGGAGCCACCAACAGGCACTGAACACCTCCTCACCCTGCACACGCAGTATGTATGCTTGTGTTTGGCGAGTTTGGTTGTGGTGTGACATGTTATACTATGCTAGCAGCCAAGTTATGCTGTAAATTTACCATGGCATCATCTTTGACAAGTATTTGTTTGGAAATGTTTGCCCTTGTAATCCTAATCAATTTAACCACCCCCACCCCCACCCCTATCCCCACTCCCACTCCTATCCCCACTCCCACCCCCACCCCTAATTCATATGGGCACTTCAAATTCATAGTTCTAACTTTTCCATTTCTACATTTTCTTAAGTGGACCTAGTAGTTCCTGGACCTATGACCTAACTGTTCTTATATTGCATGTGATAACTTGAATAGATTTGGCTGTCTTTGCTCTCTGGTCAATTGGTTGTGAGTCTGTTGGTTGTATCAGGAAAGTGGAATTATTTCATATGTCTTGAACATCTTTTGTATTGGATTTTGATGCTATTTGTTAGGCAGTGTGATGGTTGTATCTGAACTTACACCACACAAGTTGCCCAGTCCGAAGTACGTACAGACCTGACCCACTCTGTGAACCCGAGTCAGTATTGACTCTGGCACAGTTCACAGTGAATGAGTAATAAGACTTGACCCTTCGCATTAATTACAGCATTGCGCATTCTGTGAATCCGAGTCAGTATTGACTCTGGCACAGTTCGCAGTGAATGAGTAATAGACTTGACCCTTCACATTACAGCATTGCGCATTCTGTGAATCCGAGTCAGTATTGACTCTGGCACAGTTCACAGTGAATGAAAAACTAATAGACTTGACCCTTCGCATGACAGCATTGCGCCAAAAATAGTTCCTTCTGATAAACTAATTTTTTCTCCCCTTTTTACAGAAATCATTCAGATGTCAAAACTTTTTTTCCATTTCAACACAAACATGTTATTTTATTGAATAAACGCTTGTTTATTGCCTCAACAAGCATAAGTTATGAGTTTTGTGCAAAATAGTCTTAGAAAGTTCTACTTTAACGGCATATGTCAGGGAGCAGAGGGCTATCCCACAAGCCTCTCGTATGACCCTCATTTGAATTTTTTGAACAAAATCCTTCTATCACGTGATGTCAACTGTGTCAGAGACTGTTTCGCCGGCAGGCAAAGTCTCTAGTGGACTAGAATGGACCTGACCCTACTGCTGGTGAGCGGAACTGATTCTGCCATGTAGCTCTAGAGAACACAAGTTCTCCTGACACCAGCATTTGGCCATTTGTCACCATGCATAGGTAAACCAGGTTGACATAGTTTCAAACGAAAACATTGTTAAGTTCCAGAAACCAATAACAGATAATCACGTGCAATTAGATTGCAAAGGTAAAGGTTGGTTTTAACTTTTATGTAGCGATTATCCCCCAAGTCTGTGTCTCAAACAGATTTATGCTTTACTGGGCCATTCGATCGATCCTTCGCTGGCACCGAACCACAGAGGCAGATAGGATGTCTACAGTCAGATGCCAGCACCAACTCCACTCCCTAGGGAGTATTCCCTCACAGTGCTGGCTCATGGCAGCATACAAGAGTTATTCACACTGCAGAGTGCCATTACTGGCTCATGGCAGCATACAAGAGTTATTCACACTGCAGAGTGCCATTGATTCCCACACAGTGCTGGCTCATGGCAGCATACAAGAGTTATTCACACTGCAGAGTGCCATTGATTCCCACACAGTGCTGGCTCCTGGCAGCATACAAGAGTTATTCACACTGCAGAGTGCCATTGATTCCCACACAGTGCTGGCTCATGGCAGCATACAAGAGTTATTCACACTGCAGAGTGCCATTGATTCCCTCACAGGTACCGGGTATTACTCCTGGGTGGGGAGAAAACTAAGCACCTTGTTCAAGGATGCAACTCCAGAATCTGCGCAGCTTTGAACGCCACACCCACTGGTCAAGCGCCAGCAGGTCAAGTGTGCTGACCACTGGGCCACAGAGCCCCGTTGGTCTGAAGCTACTGGGAGCAATACACTCCATAGCTGCATGACTTCTTTGCTGGACAGTTGCTTGAAAACTGTTTCTACAGCTTCAGCCAGCTGCTCGAGCATAGTCGCATTTTTCTGAAAAACATGAATGGTTATTCCATTTAGAAACCACTAAAAGTATGAGATCTGATTTCGTTCACCATTTTCTCTTCCCACCAGTGGTGCTCCCGAGTGTTCCTGCAGACAGGTATTGCTGGGATGGATATTATCAAGCCACAGCTGCAGGCTGAGTGGGAGAGGGGAGTGTACAGCAAGCACTGGCCTCCCGATCCGCTCCAGCTTGTCCGGTCAATGTCGGGTGAACTTTCTCACCGTGTCTGAGCCATGACCTGTATCAATGACCTGGGATCAATCAGCAGGTATTTGGGAAAAAAAGGAAACCAGCCCAAACTGGTGGGGGCACACACAAGCAAACACTCGAGTGTGCATGCACGCGCACACATACACACACACACACACACACACACACACACACACACACTCACACACAGAGAGAGAGAGAGAGAGAGAATCCATACAGTGAAAGAAAAGTACACTGGTCGACCTCAACATATTTTAAATATAGTAATTATAAATTTTATTATGCACTCAAATCTAATATACGTAACATACCTACTTTCTCCATTAATAAAGTGTAAACATTTGCTGAGCAACTGTACTCATTTCAAAATATTTTTGTCACCATTGACTGAAGTACAGGGATGGTCATCTCTTGTTACAGAGCACACCAAGATGGTTGCTGGCCTCCTCTCGACGCATCCTTCACCACGACCCTGGCTGAGTCTCTCTGGTCTGATCCTCACCAAGTCAGTGTCAGCAGGCAGACCCACAGGAACCAGCGCCAGAACTCTCCAAGGGAAGGAATCTGCTGACTCCCTCCTATAACAAATGGCAGGCCAGTCTCTCAGCTCTAATGATGGTGTAATGTCCAACACTAGCCCTGTTGGCTAGAGTTAGGAGTGTGTGTGTGTGTGTGTGTGGTTGTTTTTGCTTGTGGGTTTGTTAGTGTTACAGGAGTGTTGCATTGTTTCATTCAGGGCTTGACATTATTGACATCATCAACAACAATCATAGTGGGATGCATTGCTGTTTGATTGAAGCATCAGAAATATGATGCAGCCCTTTGTTTTTCAGTGTGAGGCATTCAATCTGGTTGTGGAGAGATGCTTGTGTCCTGATGCAGACACAGGTTTTGTTGTTGGCCCCCTGGCTGGTTTTGTCTATACATGTAATGGGCAAGGACTACTACACTGTGTAGGAGTCCTTGGTAATAAGATAGTGGATGTGGTGGGGTATTTGGTGGTTGTGATCGGGGAGGAGTAGATGGAGAACGGGGAGAAGGAAAGGAAGGTGGAGGTTCTTGAATAATAGGAACAGCGTTCACAATTTCTTTCCCCTTTATTGCTACTAACTAGACTAAAAACAAAAAGCACGATGGCAGACTCAGTAGCCTTGTTCACGAGGCGCAGCAATGTGAATCGATGCTCAGCGCTGCAAAGCGCTTGCGCCGTGAAACGGCTTGTTCAGGACGCGGGATAAGCGCTATTATGGCACTTTACACAAAAAATATAGTTCAAACACAGAAGCACATTCTCTCCCCACCACGGTCAAGATGAAAAAGGACTAAAAACCTGCCTATAATTGTCTTCAATGATCTGGAACCAATTTACCCTCATATGTTCTTGAGGCTGCCGTCAAAGCGCGCGGCCTCCTCAAGACTAATAGCCTCCTGGCTGTACCTAGCACAGGTGTCTCGGGCCAGGCGCGAGCGTCGCCTCTCCCCCTCGGGGGCCACTTCCGCCTCGCCATGCCCGACCATCTTATCACATTTAAATTCCATAGTTAATAACACCAGACAACATAATAGCTTACAACCCTAACAAATTTACAATGATATTTAGTTTCTTTACTTCTAACTAATTTAACACAGAACAAGACAAGATGATATTCCTGCGCCCACTCTCTGAGACTATTATATTAACAACAGATAAGGAATGGGGAGGGGTGCAAAATAAATATTCTCTGGCACTGGACAAGAGACCAACCACTGCCAGTGAGCTAAGGGAGGAAAGGAAGGGGAGAGAATTGCCTGTTGAAGAAGCTAACCCGTCATCTGCTACAGAGCATCTAAGAACATACATAGCCCACACATCAGTTTCAGTGACAAAACATCCACATTGTCACACTCGCCCCCGGTTATGTTTCGCAATGTCCACATTGCAAGGAGATTCCCGGAATGCTACCTCCAGGCACTCCGAGGTGCATTTGTGGGGTTGCGGTGTGTTGCGACTGTCTTCCGTCTTGATCGACGCAGTCTAGCTGCAGGCTCTGCAACTGCAGTTTGAGGCTCAACGTCTGGTGATAGAAGCTCGGGCATGACTGGTGGGATTGGGTCATCTGGTATGGGAGGGATGGGACGGACTGGTACGACAACTGATGGGGGCTGAGGTGGTTCAGGTTGGCGTCTAGGCACTTCGGGTGGAGCCGGTCTGTCTTGCCTTTTTGCCGAAGGACGGGTAGGTGCTGCCGGTACGAAAACCCAATCATCGTCCTCTTCTTTCTCGTCACTGTCGTGGAACCGCAACATTGCATGGCAACGTGAGGGGACAACAGGGACAGGCACTGGGTCCACCGCCAAAAGGTGACTGGGAGCACGTCCCGCCGGTTGATAGCTCGCTTCGCTCCTCCCCCGTGAGGGTGTACCAAGACGACCGCATCGCTGGGTTGTCCAGTGACTTCAAACAAATCAGGTCTTCACCTGTCCTGGGTCTTACTTGTCAGGACCACTAACTGAGATCGGGATCACAGCTCCTGATCCTTGAGATCTTTTAATCCGAAATGATGGACCGGATTTGCTTTGGTAGATCTTGATGCACACACGCAATCACTCAAAGACATTCATCCACTTCTGACAAGATATTAACACAATTTAAGAGGAACTAAACCAGATTTTTGACTCACATGCGAAGCAAAAGTGAGTCTATGTACTCACCCGTGTCGTCCGTCCGTCCGTCCGGGTGTAAAAAACTTAAACGTTGGATTTTTCTCGGAGACTATTAAGTCTATCAACACCAAATGTGGCATGATGGTGTATGATGACAAGGCCTCTAAAACCATACATGGTGACTTGACCTTGCTTCAAGGTCAAGGTCACAGGAGCCATAAATGTGGTCTCAAAAACAGTCATTTTTCACATTTTCCCAATTTTCTCCCACGTTATTGAGAATGGCGACCTTAGCTACAAGTGGTATATAGGGCAAAGTAATCCCTATCTTCTGATACCAGTTTGGTTGACCTTGCTTCAAGGTCAAGGTCACAGGAGCTCTTCAAAGTTGGATTGTATACCTATTTTGAAGTGACCTTGACCCTGAACTATGGAAGATAACTGTTTCAAACTTTATAATTATGTGGGGCACATGTTATAATTTCATCATGAGACACATTTGGTCACATATCATCAAGGTCAAGGTCACTTTGACCCTTATGAAATGTGACCAAAATGGGGTAGTGAACCACTAAAAGTGACCATATCTCATGGTAGAAAGTGCCAATAAGCACCATTGTGCTTCCTATGTCTTGAATTAACAGCTTTGTGTTGCATGACCTTGGATGACCTTGACCTTGGGTCAAGGTCACATGTATTTTTGGTAGGAAAAATGTAAAGCGTTTCTTAGTGTATGATGTCATTGCTAGGTTTAGTTGTTTGACCTTGACCTTGAAGATCACTGAATGTCAAGGTCAAGGTCACATGCAAAGCAAAAGTGAGTCTATGTACTCACCCGTGTTGTCCGTCCGTCTGTCGTCCGGGCGTAAAAAACTTAAACGTTGGATTTTTCTCGGACACTATGAAGTATATCAACACCAAATGTGGCATAATGGTGTATGATGACAAGGCCTCTAAAACCATACATGGTGACTTGACCTTGCTTCAAGGTCAAGGTCACAGGAGCCATAAATGTGGTCTCAAAAACAGTCATTTTTCACATTTTCCCAATTCTCTCCCACGTTATTGAGAATGGCGACCTTAGCTACAGGTGGTATATAGGTCAAAGCAAGCCCTATCTATTGATACCAGTTCGGTTGACCTTGCTTCAAGGTCAAGGTCACAGGAGCTCTTCAAATAACGCCTGATCAGTAGTCCGGATAAGATTCAATCCCGCACAATGTTAGTCTTCCGGCAGACAGGACAAGCATAATGGTCTATTTTCAACGCCAATTTCTCAGACACCTTGACGCATTCCCCATGGAACCACTCCTCACAGACATCGCAACAGATCATGAGTTTGCCATTAGGGAAACGCTGTCAGACAGAGCGGGCTGTAGTGAGAGAATATTGACATGAATGATGGTGGTTTTGTGACCTATGCACAACTTGTTATCGTACAGCAGGGGGTGCTTCCAATCACAGTCATGGTGTTTTGTCAAAAGAGGTTCACAGCTGCAGCTTCTTCACAACCATGAAAACAGGTTTGTGGTCGGAGTACCAAGACTCTAGCACGCCTGATGTGAACTGTTCTTGTGGAAGGTTGGTAAGCAGCAAGTCCAGGGTGGAAAGATAGTCACTAGTTGGTTTCTTGACCACCTGTTGCAAACTGAACCTTGTGCAAAAACTTGCCAGGGGCGCTGGTAGTTTCTCTGACACGTCACAGTTCAGATCTCCCCCCACCACAACATACTGGTGTGTTTGAAGGGTGTTTTGCACAGCGGCACTGAGAGCTGCACACAGGGTGGTGGTGCTGACGCGAGGTGGAGAGTAGACGCCCACCAGGCCCAGTCCTGTTATGCTGTTGGAGGCGTCCACAACGGTCAGCTCGATGCCATTCTGGCGACTGGAGCTGGTGCAGCTGATGGGAGGCAACTCGTTATCGCACATACACCATGGTGCCAGCATGGGGCCGGTGGCCTTTGGATGGAGCTGGGTTGGTGGCAAGCACGGAGAAGCCTGGCACACTGTAGTGGTCAAGGTTGTGCTCGTCGTCCTGCCAAGTCTCGCTGATGAACAACACGTCAGCCTGCAGAAGGTTTCTCTCACACCGCAAATGGTTGACATGCTTATGGAGAGACCTGCTGTTGTGGAAGGCTGCGGTGAAACACCCAGTGCCCAGCTGATGCAGATCAGAAAGACAGAACTGGAATGGTTGCTGTCGCAACCTCTCAATCTCTGTTTTGACATCAGGAGACACCTTGATCTTTTTGGCATCAAAGTCCAGTAGTCTGAGACCATCGAGGGTTTTAGCTCTGCTCAGTGCAACGTACACTAAGTGAGCCCCAGTGCTGCCCTCGAAGGAAACAGCTACCTTCTCCAGCGTGGATCCCTGGGACTTGTGTATTGTGATGGCTGCACTGGCCGCAACGGGGAACTGGCGACGCAAAATGGAGATGTGTTTGTGCCTGCCAATCACAAACTGCTTGGCCGCTTTGAAGACTGGAGTCCATAGGTTGTTGATCTTGTTGGTGAAGAAGAGCTGTCTGTTTTCATGGCGGATCTTCTCACCGACAGAATGCTCATCAAACTGAATCCAGATGACGGACACATGGCTAGGATCTTCATCGCCTCTGTGTCCCACCTGTCGCAGTGTACCGGGGGCACCATTTGTCATGCCATCTGCAATGTCCACGTTGTGCACCAGCATTACTCTGGAGTCCACTTTGAGAAGCAGGTCCGTTGCCAAGGACTGTGTCTGGGTCACTTCCAGACCACGCACCTTCTGCAGTAACTCTTCCTTCAGCTGCAGACTCACCTCGCCCATCACAGTGTCTGTGGCATGGATGGTGATGGCGGCTGTCTGCAGGGACTCCAGCTGCTTGGCGTTGTGGGCTTCCACAAGCTTGCGTCTACAGAACAGATGGAGAACTGGGCTGCTGCTTTGTTGTCCATTATTCGTAGCCGAGTCAGTGGTAGGTGGTCTGCTGATTCGTGACTTGATGACCTGCACATCCTCCTCAGTGTGACGGCCTTCTCGCACCCTGTTGAGCAACTGCGCAAACTGGCCATCCTCTTTCTGCCGCATGATCTCTGTCAGCTCAAACATGGTGAAGTACTCCTGCCAGAGTCTGAGTGCCAACCCTTCGTAGACAGTGTTAGAGGACTGAAACACCCAGCTGTCCATCACTGGCTGCAGCTGGAACAGGTCACCAACAGCAAGCACACTGACACCACCGAAAATCCTCTTGTTACCAGTGCCCATGATCTGCTGCAGTCTTTGGTGGACGAAGTTGAACATGGCAGCCCCAACCATCGATATCTCGTCAATAATCAGCACTGACAGACCAGACAGAGATTTCTGCAGGGTGTTCAGGCGGCTGGGGTCAAGATTCTTGTACTCCTTCAGAGACTGGTTAGCTGGGATACAAAAGGCGGTGTGCAATGTCACGCCTCTGATGTTGTAGGCAGCCTTCCCAGTTGGTGCAGTCAGAAGCACTCTCACCGAGTCAGGATTGTCACCTGGACGAGAGCTGAGATGTCGCACTAGAGCGTGGTAGATGGCACGAATGCACTGGCTCTTTCCCACTCCTGCTCCGCCAGACAAGAAACAGTAAAAGGGCTCCGAGTCGGAGGGTTTGGTGCTGCACTTGGTTTTGATCCAGTGCAGGACATGCAGAAAGAACTGCTGCTGTTTACCGTTTAGTGAACAGACCAGCTGTTCATAATCATCATCCGAAATGCGGTTCACCAGTGACTCTGTTGTGATGTTGTCACAGTCAGCGGTCCGCATCCCCATCTCCTGGCCAATGTCGTAATTCTTGTGCAGTTCGGACTGAGGGCAAAAGGCTGGGTCAGTGCTGTCCTTGTTGAACTGCTCTTGCCGGCCCTCCAAGTCCTGCGCTGCACGCGCCACTTCGTCCCACGCCTGCTCCTGTTCTCCCTCTCTCTCAACTCTCTCCATGGCCGCCTCAACAGCCGCTCCTTTGGGGTCAAAGTGACTCTCCACCTCATCGACTGTCTCCTTCATCTTCTTGTATTGGTCATAAAATGTTTCGCTGTCACCGATGATGTCCTTCTCCTCATCACGCCATGGCAGGTACAGCATCAGACGCTCCCTGTAGTGTTTTTCGGGCTCATCTTCTGAAGAAAATCTCACACAGCGGAAGACTTTTGGCTTCGTGCGGCGATACAAGATCTTGCCATCGCTCAATTTGTATGCCTCCCCTGACACTGCACTGTACTCCCAAACATCATCCACGTTTTCCTCCTCATACTCTCCCTCAGGTTGGAACTCTGTCTTCTTTGCGCTCCTCCTGGTGCTGGGGCTGGCCCGTTTGACTTCAAACAGGGTGGCAAACTCGGCCAGACACACACACTCCAGTTCCTTGGGTCGGTCTGCGTACCGATCTATCAGGCTGGTGCAGGTGATGTCCGTGTCGTCCTCGTTCATCATTTCCAGCATGGTGGCGTTCTTCAGGAGAGACACTCGGTCACACGGTGGAGACGTGTTGATGAAGATCACGTCCCTGGTCGCTCTACACATGGGCAGCTGCAGCAGCAGGTACACCGCCTCTTGCGCTGACACCTCGCAGTGGTTCAGGAACTTGTTGGCAATGTGACGGACCTGTTGTTGTACGCTGCGGTTGCCACGCTTGGCCTCTTCAGAAGCATCACGCAGCAGGTCACTCATGCCACGAGCACCCTTGCTGATGTAGGTGATGATGTAGGCACCACAGGCGTATTCGTCCATCACATACTGGACATCAGTGTTGGCCATCCAAATCTGTGCGAGGGCGTCGTTCCGGGTGTTCATGCGGCTCTCTGCTGGCTTGCGTTTCAGAAAGATTTTGTTGCTGCTGAGATCTTCACGCAGCCCAACAATGTAGTGTTCCTCAGTCAGACCTATTCTGGCCAAAAACTCTTCAAACGAGATGTCTTCTCCAGGCTGCAGGTCTTTGAGGCCATCCTTGATCTTCTTTAGGTAGACCTTTCGCTCTGGGTACATCTTTTCATCATCCTCGTTCAGTGGTCTAAGAAGCATGGTCTGTGGCATGGGAGCAAGAGGGAAGCCAAAGCGGCACGTGTGTTTGCCTCCTTTCTTGCACGACTTTGAGTGCTTGTGCTCGTGCAGGCTGGACACCTCCTTCAGCTCACCCTCAGTGTGCCTCTGACATGTCAGATATTTGTCAACGAAGGCCACAACATCTGCATCGTCGTCAGAGTCTGCTTCTGGGGTGTTTTCAACCCACAGCAGACAGTGGATGTGAGGCGAGCCTCTCTGCTGGTACTCCACCCGATAGAAGTAGTCAACGACATGTCCTAGTGGTTGAAGTTCGCAGAGAATGACCTTGCGAAACAAGATCTGCACGCGGTAGTCAAAGTGACGCGAGCAGGTAACAGGGTCTTGCTGGATCAACTTCGACTTCTCCTGCCATGTCAGGTTGAGCAGGTCGTCATCACTGGGCTCTGTCCCATGTTCTGTCTGGTACAGCACACGCAGAAGGTCAGGCCAACGTGTTTCTGCTGCTGAAAAGGTGGCAAAGAAGGCGGGGCGTCCCAACTGCCTGAGCATGGCAAACAGATCTTTTTGTTTAGCCTGCCAATATGGAGGTGACGACCGCAGCGTTTTCAGCACACGGTAACCCTCATCCTGGCGCAACAGGCTCTCCATGGCGCCCTCCTTCGACAACTGACCAGCAGTGTAGCCTGGCTGTTTTCCCTTCACTTTTCTCAGGGCCGTGGTGGCAAGGTCACGGATTTGCAACATTTGTAGTTATTTTAGTTTGAAAAAAATGTTGGCAATGGAGTGCGCCACTCGCCTGTCCTGATTTCGCAGTTCCTGCTTGCAAATCTTGCTGTAGGTGATGGACTTGGCTCGCGTGTTGTTGTCGACGCGGCGCTCGCCACAGAAGATGGTGGGAAAGGACTTCTCCTCACAGTCCTTGTCCAGGAAAAGGGCCAGAGGGTGCTTGCCTTCACCAGGTGCGATCTTGATTGCACGCTGCCCGTCCTATGTGAAGTCGTTGGGGTGCAACAGAGTGTCGCGACACCCACCGCCTACCTCCGCTTCCTCGTTGATCTCCACCCAGTCCTTGTCAACATCATCGTCAGGAAGACTGTCTTGGTTGCTGGCATCTTTTTTGATGTTCTCGTCTGCCCATTCACCAAGCAGCCCTGCAAGATCTTTTGGTAACTGACCAACAGGTGCGTCACCCTGGTTTGTTGGTGGCTGACCATCAGGTGTGTCGCCCTGGTTTATTGGGAGCTGACCATCAGGTGCGTCGCCCTGGTTTGTTGGGGGCTGACCATCAGGTGCGTCGCCCTGGTTTGTTGTGGGCTGGACCTCAGGAACGTCTTCGGTGGGTTCTGCCTGATCCAGCCTGAACTGGACAAAGTCTTCCTCTGCCCATTCTTGCCTGTACCATGTGGGGTCGAGTTTGATGCCCTCCTCTTTGTACAGATCACTGTTGTCTGTCAGCCACTGAGCAGCTGCATTGATTCGTTTTGGNNNGATGTGCACCATGCGGAACCGGTATTTCAGGGTTTTTTCTTTCGAGTATCGTAGTCGTGGGTTGGGGATGTCCTCCAGCGATCGATCTCCAAATAGTTTCAGGAGAGGTTTGTGGTCCACAGCAATCGTCAGGTCTTTGCAGCCGAGGACGAAGTACCTGGCTTTGTTGAGGGCGTCGGCGACGGCTAATGCTTCTCCCTCGATGGGTGCATAGCGGGATTCCGCTGCGTGAGTAAAGCGGCTTCCGACAAGGGTGACCTTCCATCCCGTTTGACAGCAGAATGGGTCCTTTGTGGGGCATGTGCAGTGCTTTTGGAGCAGCCAGAATCCAGTACCTGTTTTAACCAGTCAGTGGATAAGCATGTTGGTCGTCGCGCATCAAAGATCTGGACACCTTTCTCAATGTCGTTGATGATGATGTTTTTCGATTCCTCGAACAAGGAGTTCAGGTTGTCATTCCATTGAAATGTTGTACCTGCTGAAGGGAAGGTCACCCTGGAGGTAAGCGCCTCCCATAAACCGAACCCCAGGTTGAGGTCCCCTCTGTTGCAGGAGGCCTCTCTGTTGCAGCTTCCTCGGCAGCAGTCGCCCTACCAGGTCAGAGGACCCTCCCTTGGAGGGAGACCTCTCTCTCCTGTCCCGGACCCTGGACTACGCGCCAATGGAGGATGAGGAGGTCTCCGCGCAGAGGGAGAACGAGCTCCTCGACATCTCCCCAGCCACTCCGCCTTGCATCACGACGGAGGTGAAGCCCAAGGTGCCTGGTGATGTCGCGGCCCCTCCTTCCTCTTCTTTGACCTCGGCTACCGGGCCGACGAAAGAGAAGAGGAAGTTCTCGGAGGTAGCGGCGGGGTTGGGTGATCCCTCCAGGGGTGAGTGAAAGACAGTCTGCCGTAAATGTAAGACTGCCTCGGCTACACCCTCTACCTCTGCTCCAGGGACTTCGGGCTCTGGAACCACCGACACGACCACCAGGGACAAACCACGACTAGGGGTGGACTCCCACTGCCACCTCCTGCGGCTCCACAGGACGCTGGTCCAGGGTGACCATCCTGTGGAGAAACAGTACGGCCTAGGTAAGATCCTTGGATGCATGTACGGCCCCGAGTTCGCCCCCGCCCCGTCTTCGATCCCGCACTGGCAGTCGATGCGTAAAATAACCCTCAGAAACATCATTTTGGGACTGGAACGGGCTTTATTTGCCTCAAGCGCTCTGTATGCGCGAGTAATGGCAAGTAAGGATGACACACTAGTGGACTTTATTCATGCAGAATACATTTAAACGTGCACAAACGATGTATGTGGCAAAAAAAACAAACAACTTTCTTAGCGTCTAGCAACACAACATGCGGCGCAGAAGATTTACCTTCCTTTGAACAAGTGAAGCGCTGCATTACATCTGTAGGTGTTCATGAGAGGCAAAGAGTGCTCAATTGCCAACATGAAGCGCTCATGCAGCGCTTCGTAGGCCTACTCCTGAACGGCTTGTTAGTCTGGAAGGCTTAGTGAAATATATCTGAAGGGTCGCCACTAATGGCAACTAAGTTGCCTTCACATCAAACGCTTTCACGACGCGAGGACATTGTCAGCACGAACAGCGCCAACCTAAGCAGGCTTGAGATCCGCCACGGCACAAGAACGGCAAGTCACTTGTTGGGACGCCACCTGCTCTGACTCTTTTGCGCCGTCTTCAATGACAGACTCTGCTATCGACCCAGGGCACGCCTGCCGGACCGCCGAAGGTTCGAAAAGGAGAAAGTACGCCTCTATCTCGGAACGGTACCACTTCGTCCCGTTCGCTGTTGAAACGACCGGAGTTGTCGGACCGGCAGCAACGGAACTTATCCGAGAGATCGGCCAGCGGATTGCACTGTCGACAAATGACCCACGCCAGACACAGTTCCTGTTCCAGAGAATCTCGCTGGAAATCGCGAGGGGCAACGCGTTTGCGATCACGTCGTCGGCCAAGCGTGAGGCTTCCCGTGACCCAAAGCCGAGGTGTTTCCCTCGCCCCTGACCCTGGCGGTTGCGTTCGTTCGTTGGCACCAATCTCGATCATGTGGACAGGACGCAAATAGTCTTGTAAAATAGACCATAGTTCAACAGAGTTCACGCGTACAACTGATTTCCTGTGGCTGTGGAGCGTAGTCGAGTTACGCACCGTGGCTGTATTTCGATGACCTTCTTTTGCTGTGTGTTACATCGAATTGTGCATTGACATTGAAGTATTAGTATGCATTGTAAATTTGCTGTTTCTTGAATAAATGAAGACCAAGTAATATTTAAAAAAAAATAAAAAAATTGCAGATGCTCCTGGACGACGTCCACCCTCCGCTCCGGCATGACCCAAGCAACAAGGCTGTCATCCCACAAAAGAGGTGCAAACACAGATTACCACAGAGAGAATGAGCGAGAGCGAGCAATTGAAAGCTTGTGTGTGCGTGTGTGTAAAAGCATGCAAGCGTGTGCGTAAAAGCATGTGTGTGTGTGTAAAACACGCAAGCGTGTGTATGTGTGTGTGTAAAAACATGTGTTGTGAAGGTTCTAGATCGTACAAGAAGATCGTAGCGCAATCGGTTTGTTTACATCTAACCTCTCCGCCAGGTCATTGCCCAGTTACTTGGTCGAGTCGGGCTAAATTTGTCTTGACTTTGTCACGTGACGTCATTCGTGAAGCTTCGCGGCAGCGAAGCAGATCGTCGGTTGTTCTCCAAAGCTCTGGGAGCGAGAGAGAAACTCAGACACGAGAGAGGAGATACGACAGAGTTAAGGTGAGAGCTTAACTAAAGGATGGATAGATGAATGGATGGCGTTTAAGGGCCTATCAGCCTCAGGCCACAACGTTAACAAATACATACTTCCACCATGTTATGAGAACTCTCCGTGATAGCGGAGTATAGTACAATTCACCAGCTAGTGACATAAAATCCATTAAATCGAGTCCCACTGCCCATCAGCCAGCAAAGGCTGTGTAGAGCCTTCAAACACGAAAAAGCATAATGGTGTGGTAGGAAGCGATTCAGAGTAACCTCCCCAGACGCCAAGATTGCCGCGGGAGGGCGTTCACTGCTTGGATGAATATGTATGGGATTACACGGGGGTTACAATTATTAGAACACTTGGAATTGGACGTTAGAGAATAACGGCTGGGAGACAGATGCAGTGAGGATACGAGAATTGAGATCAGAGCGGTGACTGTGAGCAGAGGACGGTAGAGTGTAGTGGAGTGTGCTTCAGTAATCCGGACACCTTGAACATCATTATTGTATGAGGAACAATCCCTGCAGGAGAGAACTGGAAGTAGAGGGGCGACGCCACGGGAGATTGACGGAGAAGGTTGGACGCGGGACGCGTGGTCGTTAGGTTAGGGTTGTGGTGAGCGTCGGACAGTGGTGGGGGATTGCAGGTAGTGTGGAAGGAGAGCTGGTGGAGTTTGGCTCTGTGAAGACCAAGAGACCACTGTTGGAGCAGTTGCGGAGGCACTATTTGGTGGAGGAGCCTGACCTCGCGGATCAAGTGCAAGACCGGGCGAGAGCGGCTACAGGTGGTGGAGGCGCGAGGTGTCCCCACCAAGCCAGAGATCCACGTGTGCAAGCTCCAGCATCCAGCAAGGTAGGGATGTGGAGCTATCTCTCTCTACCACTCTATGCCATGAAAGTGCGTGTGTGTGAAACTAGAGTGCATGGCGTGTGGCTGTTGTATGAGTGATGGCGTCTATCTATCGGCTAGTGGCTGTGTGTGAGAGAGAATGTCTGTATTATTGATTGAGGGATGTCTATTAATGTTATCTTTCCGAACACTGTCCCTCTCCTCCTTGCATGAACGTGCCCACAGAGGAATCTGCGTGCCCTTCGGCCTGGCATGCCGCGTTGGTGCTGTATTCGCTTGGTAACAAAGATGGCGTTCGCGT
>JAWQFJ010000937.1:0-15000 GCA_034096865.1 Theodoxus fluviatilis
GGGGGAGACACGCGAAAACGGGGAGATCACTCTGTCGGAAATCTCGCTAAAATCAGCCGAGTGCGCGGTCTTATTAATGTATGGTCTTTGGTAATACTGGGGGAAGTTAGCGAGAGCAATGAGCAATGTGGCGAGAGCAACGAGGCCCATATCTACGGAACTTATAATCGCAGTTTAGTTTGAGAGACTCCCTCTGCTGTGTTTAAGTGCGTGCGTGTATGTGTGCGTGTGTATTTGTCGGGTTACGTGTGTGTGTGTATTTGTCGGTGTGTGTGTGTGCGCGCGCGCGCGTGTGAATGTGTATTTGTCGGGTTACGTGTGTGTGTGTGTGTGTGTGTGTGTTTGTCGGTGTGTGTGTGTGTGTGTGTGTGTGTGTGTGTGTGTTTGTGTTTGTGTGCGCGCGCGTGTATATAATTATATGTGTGTGTGTGCAAGCGTGTGTGCGCGTGCGTGCGTGCATGTACGTGTTTGCATGCGTGCGTCCATGTGTATGTATGTATGAGCATGTGTATGTGTGCGTGCGCGCGTGTGTGCATGCATGCATGTGCATGTCCGTGAATGTATGTGTGTGTGCGCGTGCATGTGTATGTGCTTGCATATGTACGTATGTGTGTGTGTGTGTCTGGTTGTGAATGTGTGTGCGTGCGTGCATGTGTGTGTATATATGCGTGTGTGCATGCATGTGTGTGTGTGTGTGTGCGTGCGTGCATGTTTATGTGTATGTTCATGCTTGCATATGTGTGTGTGCGCGCATGAGTGTGTGTGTGCATGTGTGCATGCAAGCATGTGTATGTCCGTGCATGTATGCGTGTTTGTGCGTGCATGTGTATGTGTGCATGCGTGTATGTAAATGTATGTGTGTATGTGTGCATGCCTATGTGCGTGCATGTGTATGTATGTGTGTGTGTGTCTGTGTGTATGTGTTTGTGCGTGCATGCATGCATGCGTGTGTGTTTTGTGTGTGTGCGTGCATGCGTGAATGTTGATGTGTGTGTTCATGCGTGCATGCGTTGCGTGCGTATGTGTATATGTATGTGTGTGTGTGCGCATGAGTGTGTGTGTGTGTGTGTGCATGCGTGCATGTGTATATACATATATGTGCGCGTGCGTACATACGAGCATGTGTATGTGCATGCGTGTGTGTTTGTGCTCGCGCGTATGTGTATGCGTGTGTGCATGCGTGTATGTGTATATACATGTATGTGCATGTGCGTGCATGCGAGTATGTGTATGTTCATGCATGTTTGTGCACGCGCGCATGTGTATGTGTGTGTGCATGCGTGCGTTTGTGCTTCCTCCTCTACTGCTGATTTTTGACGAGAGTCACTTGAGGTAATTATTTAGAGAATGTGCAAAGCTTTCTAGCTTTTAGTACCAGCGCGCTCAGGGTCGGACGTGACAATCACAGGCATTATATAGCTGGGTTTTCAACACCAAGATTGCAGTCAAATTTCTGCACATGCAATTGCCAAGAGAGATTGAGGATGGGGGGGAGGGGGGGGGGGGGGGGGGGGGGGGGGGGCGTGGGGTGGGAAGCAGAGGAGTGTGTGTGTGTGTGTGTGTGTGTGTGAGAGAGAGAGAGAGAGAGAGAGAGAGAGAGAGAGATGAGATGAGATGAGATGAGATGAGATGAGATGAGATGTGCGTGTGTGTGTGTGTGTGTGCGTGTGTGTGTGTGTGTGTGTGTGTGTGTGTGTGTGTGTGTGTGTGAGAGAGAGAGAGAGAGAGAGAGAGAGAGAGAGAGAGAGAGAGAGAGAAGTAAGAGAGAGAGAGAGAGAGAGAGAGAGAGAGAAGTACTGTACACTTGAGAGGGGCCAGCGGCCCCTCACAAGTGTACAGACGTAAAATGTCAACTTATTTACATACCGATTTTCTCACTTCGTATGTTAAATGCATAATATATGTATATTGCCACATTCCGAGTCATTATTACATTCCTGCCATCAATTAGGTAAGAGAGAGAGAGAGAGAGAGAGAGAGAGAGAGAGAGAGAGAGATAGAGAGAGAGATAGAGAGAGAGAGATAGAGAGGGATAGAGAGAGAGATAAAAAGAGAGATGAAGAGAGAGATGAAGAGAGAGAGATGGAGAGAGAGAGAGAGAGAGAGAGAGAGAGAGAGAGAGAGAGAGAGAGAGAGAGAGAGAGAGGAAAAGAGAGAGACGAAAAGAGAAAGAGGAAAAGAGAGAGAGAGAGATTAATTGATTGATTAAACCTTAATTTTCCAGGGAAATACATGAATTAGGCATAAGTGCCTATCTTACATCCAGCCCTTGTTAAAACAAGAAAACAAACAAACAAATCCAATCCCATCCCCCACCCCTACCCACCCACCCACCCTCTATCCCACACAAAATTCACACAATAACACAATAAGAGAGAGAGAGAGAGAGAGAGAGAGAGAGAGAGAGAGAGAGAGAGAGAGAGAGAGAGAGAGAGAGAGAGAGATTGTCGGTGATTTGTGACGTGGAAACGATCAGTATTAATGTATTTTGTGTGTGAAGTAATATATGCCTCTCTGTGATGAGCTTGCGTCTGCATTTCAGAATCATTGCTTCCAGGAGCATGAGCGGTCTTATAGATGTTTTCAGTGTGTTTATGCATGACTGAATGCATATGGTATAATCTTGTATTTGCATTTTTCTTCTTCTGAAAATCGTGCACAAACTAATATTTTGGCAAAAGTCACGGGAAAGTTCGATCGAAAAGCACAGATTTGGGAGGGGTGGAGGACCACGAATTAGAACAACCGAAAGATGCAATTCCGACTACACGCCACGCGATTTTGTCGCCTTTCGAGGCAAGGCTAGATGTCACACAGTATCGCACTTAACACATAGTACACCCAAAAGTGACGGCCTTGAGATATTCAACGACTAAACATCGCACTGTCAAAACGATCGGGGGAAAAAAGATAAAGATGAAACAAAAGGCAACACTGCAGTAATTATATCAAAGCGATAGGTTGCGACTCGAGATAATAGTAGGCCTACCTCTTGAAATCTGCAGTGTCGAGCAAACAGTCATAGACTTCATTTGCGGCCGCTTGAAATTCACTCTTTTTGTACGTAGCTCTTCAGTCGCCGCTGCATAGACCGTAAATGAGAGATGCTGATTCAACCCCTGCCTGGATGTCTTCCAGCTGCAGTGCAAGGTCGACAGTAACGATACACATGTACGTTGTTGATAAGCCAGGGTCAGGGCGTCACCGATTCTGTGAACGTCAGCAGAAGATCACTACATGTCCAGCTGACAAAAAGTTTCAGGCAGCATTTCGTATGCTGCCTCAGTTGCAACCCGATGCAAGGTTGCAAATCAGTTCGCCTGATACACTTGTGTTACCATAAAAGCGACTACGCTGCTCTCCATTTCATATCTATCCACCTTTGACTTCGGAAAACAGGCTAAAGAAGAGAGGAGCAAAACTATTGATCCAACACTTTGGTAGCTGAAAAAACAAAAGTTTGAAGTCTGGCAAGGGAAGAAGAAGACAAAATCGTTGTTTTGTTCAGGCTAATCGTCGATCATAAAAGTTTGACATAAAAGATGAATATATAGGCCTACTGAGATAGGATCACAGGAGTGACTGTAGGCCTACTGTTGTCTGTCACGAACGATCTTGTAGCCTACCTAGAAAAGAAACACTTGAAACAAAATCTCCGTTTGTCCGCCCTGGTGAATCTGCTATGTGATTCTTTAATTATATCAAATATTAAAATTGACATCGTCAGTAACACAGGTGCTAATGAAGACCTTGCCCTGAGAACTCGTGCTTTTCATCGTTTTGGTTTCATTTTCATTTTTAGGCAGTGAGGTCGAAATAATCTTTTTGTGGTGTTTTGTGATAGGCAATGATTCAACTCATATGGACAGGAGTTAGTTCTTCATCCCCAATTTTTTTCTTCTTTGCATACAAGCGCAGGGCACTCATTGTCAGACTTCCGAAATAATATATAATCTAACGTGTACTCTCACATTGAAACTCCTGTCACGTGACGCGCGTTACAGCTAGAAGGCGAGGCACTGACCTATTTCCCGTTACCTCTAACGCTTCATACAGCAGAGCGCCGCGGGGGCGCTCGCCTTATGCAAGGTTCGGCTGGTTACCTACGTGTATGGCACGTGTATACATGTATATCTGTAACTTTCTGTTCATGCCATTTGGCATCATTGCCCACTCGTCTGCCTGCCTGTCCGCCTGCCTGCCTGCCTGCCTGTCTCCTCCTCTATCTTACTGCCTGCCTGTCTCCTCCTCTATCTTACTGCCTGACTACCGCCTGCCTGCCTGCCTGCCTGCCTACCTGCCTGCCTGCCCGACTGCCTGCCTGCCTGCCTCTCCGCCTGCCTGCCTGCCTGTTTGAATGCATGAAGGTGCCTGGCCGTCTACACCTCAATATCACTTCCTTCCACAAACTGAACATTCACAGAAATGCATAGTGTGACGAGAGAACTGCATCTTCCAAAAGTACTCCACAGGTCACAGGAGTAGTGTTCATCAAAAGTAGGAAAGACAAAAAGAAAGGTAGAAAAACATTTTGTCCTTCCATTACAACGCAAGATCTTTTGGTCTCTTTTTTTTTGGGGGGGGGGGGGGGTATTCGGATTATGACGAAAGCAAACATTTTCAAGTGCTGAAAACGCTTGAAAAATGGCGTACGTCATTTTGGTTTCTGCACAAAGCCCTCGGTGTTTCCTATCCGTAAAAAGTTATTGTTTGTTCATTTGTTTTCAACCTCAGTGCTGTGTTTGAAGTCTGCCGTTTCCTAAAACGTCTTGGCAATGTTGCAAACTGTCTTAAATATATTTTTCCGTGTTATGTTTTTAGTTTTGAATGTTCCTGAAGCACTTTTCCCCCAAGCATCCCACCCTACCCCCGCCCTCTCTCTCTCTCTCTCTCTCTCTCTCTCTCTCTCTCTCTCTCTCTCTCTCTCTCTCTCTCTCTCTCTCACTCACACACACACACACACACACACACACACACACACACACACACGCACGCACACATGCACATACACACAGACACACATGCGCGCGCGCTCACAAACACAGACACACGCACGCACCACACGCGTGCGCGCGCGCACGACTGGCAAACTGCTATTTGAAGGTCAGATGTACAGAGAGAAAAAAATATCGAAACTGACAAGACATGAAATCTCATCCTGATGATAACGGCTGAACAACAGCTGCTTCATCATTTTTGTGAGATATGCTACAAAGCCGTTCGCCCAGCAGAGGGGGATCGAAGGTTTATTAAAAACGAAGCGATGGCCAATTAATACTCTGATCCATCAGATGAGGAGGACATCGAGCGTGACACCGGCCGTATGTTGCTCTTGACCTGACATCTGCAAGTGGCGCCCTTTAGTCTGTCTTAAATTTCGTACCATCTTTGTTTATCCTACAGTGGTCAGACATCCCTTTGCACAAAATAGGTTGTCTGCGTTTGACCCGACAGTATGAGTGTCAGTTTGTGATTTATGGTGTAGCGCACAAGTGCAACATGCAGGTTATCGGGACTGATAACGTCCATCGGGATTCAAGCTGAGGCAAATTACATGTGCATTTAGGTCTGTCGATGAACTGTTGAACTGCTGCCAAGGTTTGTGTGACAAACATCCACGTTCACGTGCTGATAGACAGCAACCAGCTGATGGCCCTGACCCTGAAGTATCGACTGCGCACATGATTATTTGAATGCAAGTTTCTCAAGTTATACAAATATACTGAGGAACTCATGTCCCAGCATTGTTTGTATGAGCAGATTCAGTGAAAGATGTATTTGTGCAAACCAAAAATGTGTATGGTAAATCATGTCACGGAGAGAAAGTTTGGTTTTAGAGAATTGCTTTTTGTTTGTGCTGCATTGTCAACGTTGCATTGTGTGTGTGTGTGTGCGATGTCGCATTGTGCAGAACTATTTTTTTGTGTGCAGTATCTTTGTGTCCAAAAACGCTGTCAAGCATTGTGTTAAAACTGTTGTGAAGTGCTGGGGGGTGCGAGAGCATTGTGGAAGTTTACAGTTGAGACACGAATTCCCTCGACAAGGCAGTTTAGTCAAAGATTATAGGTTACACAACGTGGTTCTGCGAGTGACCTGCATTTCGATTGTTAAAAAGTAGGAGCTTTCAATACCTTTTGATGCATTCAACATACAGCTTTGATAAATTAATGCTGTTCATGGTTTACATTTTCTTTGGATGGGGTTTCTAGTGTCCCCAAATTCAGCTTTTTCTGCGCGAAGCGAGACTATGTCCACCATTTTAAATGTGCAATGTTGAAACGGACTACACTATCACGCACATGCGCAGAAGCTAACCCTTCGGTGCTAGCCGCTTGGGGCGCTGCAATTTGAGCTGCTTGTAACTTCAAAGAGCAAAAGCTCGGCATGAACTATCTTTGTGTAACCTATAATCTTTGGTTTGGTTGCGTCACATGGTCAGGCAGAGTTGCTTTTGAAGCTTTGCGTGACGTCGCTTATCACAGCTTCTAGACTGAGTGGATTCTTTTTGTTTCTGGAAAGATCTACAGATATTGCAATAAGTATAAATCCCCGCGAGTGTGTGTGTGTGTGTGTGTGTGTGTGTGTGTGTGTGTGTGAGAGAGAGAGAGAGAGAGAGAGAGAGAGAGAGAGAGAGAGAGAGAGAGAGAGAGAGAGATTTGTTTATTTCGGCCGACGATCAGTCAAGACAGTATAATTCACATGTATGTACATATGCAAAAAATACAACATGTTATGTACAAGTGTAAAACCAGTACAGTCAGTAAAGCTAAGTGCCATACAAGTAAAAGAAAGTTCCAATCTTACAGAAACGTCGTTACCCTAAATGACTGGTTGTAGTTGATTGATGTACATATCAGGTGGCATTAATTTCACTTTATACATGATTTTCCTCAGTCGAGTTCGTGAGCCTCTCACAACGAAGTTTAAAAGCATAAAATATATACATCGATACATCGCGTGTCTTTCTTATATCACATCCATTGATCAGGTGCGTCACATCAATATACCTTGCATTTTTCAGGTATTTTGAAATATATTTATCTCGTAGGTCCCTATATATATGACAATGGATTAAAAAATGCCGCTCATCCTCGTTCTCTCCGCAAAATGGACACTCTCTGTCTGCATCATGGTCAGGATTGCGCAGGTTTGACCCAAGAGCAAAATTTCCAACACGGAAACGTACAAATGCATCCCAAAATTTTCTTATATTTATGTAATTCAAATAACTCTCACACTGTATAGAGTGCTTAAAGGATCCATAAAAGGCAAGTCTGTTACTTTCACTATTTTGCATGTGCCATTCTTGAAGGGAGCAGTCACACAGTCTTTGTTTTAGCAATCTAATAAAGCTCTTTTCATTTATGTGCCCACAAGTTGTCCACACATAGCCAAATCCAAGTCTTGACAGACATTGTTCAACTGATTTTACCCAATTCAGCTTCCCATACACACTTTCTTTCGATAGCATTAAGTAGGCTTGCTTTGACAGTCTGCTTTCCGACATCCTGCTCAGCCGAAAACCAGTATCTAATCGCCCGAATGATAGTGTTAATAAACATCGGGTATCTACGCAGTTCACCTCTGCACATGACATTTGGAGTTTTTACAGAAACATTGAGAAAGCACTTGCATGCAAACATGTGCGCCTTCTCAATACTTTGTCTTGTCTCCAATCCCCACAACTCTGAACCATAGAGTAAAGAAGGCTGTATTTGAGCATCGTACAAACGGGAAAAACTGCTGTGTTCATAGTGCGAAGATGCCACATTGCCTTAATCAACTGTACAGTTTTTTTCTTGGCTTTTACACCCAGGCTTTCGAGAGCAGAAGATACCGATAATTTAGTAGTGAACACGAATCTTAAGTATTTATACTCATTAACCACTTCCAGATCTGCTCCTCCCATGGACCACCTTTCCCCTCGACCCAGAAAACTTCTCCTACGGAAGACCATGACCTGTGTTTTGTCAGTATTGACGTGAAGACCCAATCTCTTGGATGCGTGGTATAGGTTATTTATCTGGCACTGTAAACCAACAGGGGTAGTAGAAAGCAGAACAATGTCGTCTGCAAAGATAAGCGAAAACACCTCTGTCATCCCGGGCAGTAGCTGTACACCATGGCGCCCATATGTACGAATGTACCTTGCAACGTGTTCAATGAATAGACAAAAAATTATCGGGGACTCGACTGCCCCCTGTCTTACGCCGACGGAGCAGTCAAAGAAATCTGACATGGTACCATTCCACCGTACACACGCCTGCACTTGTGAGTAAACCGACTGAAGCATTCTCAAGAACTTTGTTGAAAGCCCCGACTCCGCCAGCACTGTCCAAACACGAGCCCTATCAACAGAGTCAAAGGCCCGTCGGTAGTCAACAAAGGCGACGTAGAGTTTCCTCTACCACTACCGTACACATGCCTGACTGCAAGAGAATGAAGGGTAAAAACATGATCAATGGTGGAATGGTCCTTCCGAAACCCTGCTTGCTCTAGGCAAAACTTGTCACATTTTTCTGCCCAGGCACGGAGACGGTTTGTCAACTCAGACATAAAAATTTTACTTACACTACACAGCAACGATATCCCTCTATAGTTTTGGGGACTTAACCTGTCTCCGCTTTTGTGTATAGGAAGTATGACAGATTTACACCACTTATGAGGGAAGTATTGTTTTTCATATATAGCATTAAAAAGTGAGACAAGAAAAGGGGTTATATATGCACTTGCACATTCGAGGTAATCCCCAGGAATATCATCAATACCTGCTGCTTTTCTATGTCTTATCCTAGTGATTGCCAGCTGTACCTCTTCTTCGCGCATTGGCGCATCCAGTTCCCCATGTTTGACAGTTAGATACCGGTAGTTATCAACATACATTACACAGTTGTTTTGGCCAAGCAGAGTCTGAAAATATGTTTTCCACTCGTTCATGTCTATTGAAGGGTTTGGGGACCTAGTATTTATTGTTTTTCGTACCACTGGCCAGAAGGCTACAGAGTTTCTTACGGTATCTATTAGAGTTTGACATAAAGCTTTATTGTGCATATCTTTCTTTTCTCTGATAAGTTTCTTGTACTTATTTCTCATTTCAACGTATTGTCTTCTATCTATCGTCAATCCACTTTTTCTTGCATGAATAAGCGCTTTTTTTGCGTCCCGTTTAGCTCGCTGGCAATCTACGTCAAACCATTTGGGATTACTTCTTGCCCTCCATGGTCCTGACTTAATGGTACGTTGCATACACTGAGCACTAGAAATTAATGTTTGAACAAAAACATCCATTGCCTCATCAAGATCGCTATCTATCAGTCGAGACGCCTGTCCAAGGTTAGTTCTGAACTCAGCACTTTGTAGGTTCTGTTTCACCTCCTGTGCCTTTTCGTCCTTCCACAGAAATCTAGTTTCTTTACCCCGTGAAGGAGAGGCCCTTATGGGTGAACTACTTCGTACACCAAAATCTACTCGCATCTCTAAGGGCATATGGCTAGATATAACATTGTGTCATATCCTAAAATTGACAATGGGAATAACATCGCTTGCATAGAATAATCCATAATCAATGACGCTATCGCCACGCTGGGAAAGATAGGCCATGTTCCCCACTCTGTCGCCAGTCGTGCTCCCATTCAATATGTATAAATGATAACATGTGAGAATGCAAAAACAGGCGAGTGCATAGTATCCTCCTATAAGGAATGAGTCCTGTATGGGACTGCACCCGAGAGTGAAGCACCTATGCATGAAAGCACGACAAAGATGCGTGACAGCGGGAAGACGGGCTAGAGTGCGATAACAGCCATCGTCCCCTCACGGGATCGAGCACCGAGAGAGAAATGCAATGATGTTATTGCTGCGAACTGAAGTGCACAAAGAAAGGTCTTTTCAAAGCGACTACCGGATTAGGATTTGGATTTCCTTGCCCAAGCTAGGAAATTCCCTGTCTCTGCAGGACGTTGTAAAGGAGACGCTCGCAGCACAAGCGAGCTTCCTTGGGAAGCAAACTCTGCAGTGCATATGGCATGAGACGGGTTCACCAGAGGTCAAGCTAAAAAAATTAATGTCCACCATCTTTCAGGTATACGAAAACGAGGCCACTCGCTTTTACATAGTAAAAGAGCTATGTGTCCGTCTTTTTTTTAGGAATAAATATCGGTTGATGGTGGCCACAAACGGATTCAAACATGAAAAAAGTTTAATATAGGCCTACTATGAACTTCTATTCGGTAATCCATTCAGTGCATGTCAAATGTACTTCAAATTTCACAGATGGGCCACATTAACAGTTGACGTTACCTCGAATACAGGTTCGACCGAGTAATGGATAAGCTCCTCGAGTGACATAGTAAACACCCTGCCGTCCTAACTAACCTACAAAGTCGCTTCTTTAAGTCCCTCACTGCCAAGCAAAAGCTAGGTTTACTTGCCTATGGAAGTTTTACCTCCTCCAGAACATCCAGCAAAGAAAATAAAAAACAGATTCACGATGTACCAAACGAAAAATGACAAAGCAAGAATTTCGACTATGCAGCATAGTGATGATAAAACCCTACAGTCTAAATAGTAAAAAGTGAAATAAAATGAGATAATTTAAATCACGATTTACCAAACGCAAAATTTCCCTCAACTTGCAACACCTTGGTCGTATGTACCCTCAGTGCTCTCCTACCTTATGGTCAATAACGCAATGCGTTTTGTTTACCAATTGTTTGGGTGATTGTCCACATATCATATATGTAAAATTATACAATATCAATAATCTCGATGATTTATTATGGTATTTGAACTTTTTCTTGTTTGAATTCGTTTGTGGCCACCATCAACCGATATTTATTCCTAAAAAAAGACGGACACGTAGCTCTTTTACTATGGAAAATCGAGTGGCCTCGTTTTCGTATTCCTGAAAGATGGTGGACATTAATTATCTTTTAGCTTGACCTCCGGTGAACCCGTCTCATGCCATTCAGAGTAAGCAAGTAAGAGTTCACGAAGGGCTTCGTCCTCTTATCACATCATTACGGTGTTGACTGTATTGATTGTACACGTCGTTGGAATGGATGTGTGATGCAGAGAGAAGCACCGCTGTCGACGGCAAGTGACGTCTCTCTTGGAGGAAGTCTTCCGCTCTTGGTAACTTAACAAGGCATTATGAACTTTTCATAGTACTTGACGGTCTTTGAGAATTCCAAAGTCCAATGTTGCCACAATAAAGTGATTAATCTTGCACGGGTAGAATATTCTATCTCTATCTACGCCTTTGACCCCTCCTGGGGCATAGGCCGCTAACAAGGGTTCTCCAGCCATCCCTGTCCTGAGCAATCTTTTCCAACTGTCCCCAAGAGTGGCCTGTTCTCTTGACATCGGCGTCCAGGTCTCGGCGCCAACTGTGTCGAGGTCGACCTCTCTTTCTCTTCCCTTGCGGGTTCCATGAAAGGGACTGTCTGGTGGTGTTTGAGACCGGTTTGCGTAATGTGTGCCCTAACCATCTCCAGCGTCCTTGAATGATCTCTTGGTCTGCTGATTGTTGGTTTGTGCGTTGCCAGAGTTCCTCGTTGCTGATCTTTTCAGGCCATCGTATCTGTAGAATGCGGCGCAGACATGTGTTGATGAATGTCTGGATCTTCTTGTTGGTGGTTACAGTGGTCCTCCATTTATCGGTTCCGTAGAGCAGAACAGACTTAACATTGGTGTTGAAAATCCTGATCTTTGTTTTGATGGACAGGTTCTTGAGCTCCAAATGTTTTTCAGTTGGAGGAAGGCTGTCCTGGCTTTTCCAATTCTTGCCTTCACATCTGTGTCGGTTCCACCTTGCTTGTTGACAACGCTGCCAAAGTAGGTGAAGTCGTCCACTTCTTCTAGCGCTTCGCCATTCAGTGTGATGGGCGATGTGTTGGTAGAGTTGACTTTCAGGAGCTTGCTCTTCTCTTTGTGGATGTTGAGGCCAAGGTGAGTAGAGTTGTCTGCCACAATGCTGGTCTTTTCCTGCATCTGTTGCTGGGTGTGGGAGAGAAGGGCTAGGTCATCCACAAAATCGAGGTCATCAAGTTGTGACCACAGCGTCCACTGGATGCCGTTTCGCTTTCCTGCTGTGGATGTTTTCATGACCCAGTCAATGGCCAGCAGGAACAAAACCGGCGACAACAAACAGCCTTGTCTCACTCCTGTCTGTACCTGGAATGCCTCTGAGAGTTGACCTCCATGGACTACTCGGCATGAAAGTCCCTCGTAAGAGTTTCGGATGATGCTGGTGATTTTCTCGGGGACCCCGTATTGTCTTAGCAGCCTCCAAAGTGATGCCCTGTCCACTCTGTCAAAAGCCTTCTCTTAGTCAATAAAATTGACGTACAGGGGTGAGTTCCACTCAAGAGACTGCTCCAGGATGATACGTAGTGTTGCGATCTGGTCAGTACAGGAGCGATCTTTACGGAAACCAGCCTGCTGATCTCGCAGCTGCCCGTCAACAACGTCTCTCATCCGGTCTAGCAGGATCCTGTTGAAAACCTTTCCTGGGATGGATAATAGGGTAATCCCTCTGTAGTTGGAGCAGGAGCTCAAGTTGCCTTTCTTTGGGAGCTTGATGAGGTAGCCTTCCTTCCATTCTGTGGGGACTTGTTCTTCTTCCCAGATCTTCTTGAAGAGGGGGTGGAGCATCTCCGCAGTTGTTTCCACATCTGCCTCCCGTGCCTCTGCTGGGATTCCATCAGGTCCGGGTGCCTTGCCGCTTTTCAGCTTCTTGATGGCTCTGCGGATCTTTTTCTTTGTAGGTGCACTGCAATCTATCGGCAGGTCTCTATCCGCTGGTTGGATGTCAGGTGGGGCGTGTGGGGCTGGTCTGTTGAGTAGTTCTTCAAAATGTTCCACCCATCTTCGCTTCTGTCCCTCTTGGTCGTTAATCTGTTTTCCATCCTTGTCTTTCACTGACCTTTTAGGTTTGCTAAATTTGCCAGATAGCTTCTTGGTGATGGCATACAGTTCTTTCATGTTTCCGTTTCTGGCTGTTTCTTCCGCTTCTGTCGCTAAAGTGTCTACATAGTTCTTTTTGTCGGTTTTGATGCTCTTCTTCACGTTCTTGTTTGCCTGTGTGTACTCTTCTTGTGCTTTGGCTTTCTCTGCTCGTGTCTGGCTGTTGTTGTGTGCCGCCGTCTTCTCCTTTCTCTGTTCTATTTTCTTCAGGGAGTCTGTTGTGGTTATGCTTCTGTGGGCCCAAGACTTCCTGGCAAGCTGACTTCATTGCCTCTTCCACTGTCTTCCATTCCTTGTCTATTGTTTCTTCCTCTTCTTCCTCCATCAGTTCCTGCAGGACTTGGAATTTGTTCATGAGTGACAGTTTGAACTCTTGCAGTTTGGTCGTATCCCTGAGAAGTGTGATGTTGAACTTCTGTCGCTGGTTCTTCTCCCCTGTCCAGTTCTTCAGTTTCAGTTCGACGCGGGCGACAAGGAGATGGTGGTCCGAAGCAACGTCAGCGCCTCTCTTCACACGTACGTCTTGCAGGGACCTCCTGAACTTCTTGGCGATACACATGTGGTCGATCTGGTTTCCGGTGGAGAAGTCTGTTGACATCCAGGTGACTTTGTGTATCCGTCTGTGGGGAAAGACGCTTCCACCGATGACAAGGTTGTTTGCGGCGCACAGGTCTGCAAACCTCTCTCCATTGTCATTCATCTTCCCCAGACCCTCTCGCCCCATGATCTCCTCGTAGCCCGTGTTGTCATGCCACATCTTGGCGTTGAGATCTCCGATTACTATGATGATGTATCTTCCTGGAAACCCGTGGATGATGGTCTGTAGTCTGTTGTAAAAGTCTTCTTTTGCTTGGTATCCACTGTCATTTGTAGGGGCACAACACTGAATGATGTTCATGTTGATTTTCTTCTTCTTTGTCCTGAAGGAGGCAGTGATGAGTCTTGGGCCGTGTGCTTCCCATCCGATGAGTGCTCCCTGGGCAGCCTTGGAAAGTATGAAGGCCACTCCCTGGGTGTGTGGCACATTCTCATCCTCGTGTCCTGAGAACAGAAGTAGTTCTCCTGTAGAGAGTCTCTTCTGGCCGGAATCAGTCCATCTAGACTCGCTGATGCCTAGGATGCTGATGTTGTAGTTTCTCATCTCTGCTGCTAATTGTGCTGTTTTTCCGGCTTCGAACATTGTGCGCACATTCCACGTTCCGATGTTGATGGTGGTCCTGGTAGAGATGATGGTCGTCGGCCTGGCAGCTTCCAGAGTCTGGCTTTCACTACCCGGCGTCATATCACCTCCAGCGGGAGATCCATCCTCTCCCAGTACCGAAGTGTCTGTTGAATTCCTTGTTTGCGTTTCTGTAGCGGTGTGGGTTTTTTTTCAGAGAAGGGGTGCTAACCCTTCGTCCAACCTTCCTCCTTTCTCATCCGGGCTTTGGACCGGCCATGGCGGAGTTGGGTAGAATATTATTACGCGATAATTCATTTTTAATTTCGAAAATTTACTTAGGAAGTGACAATGCTGAGATTGGACATGTGACGGCCTCAATTTCATAATTCTTTGGCAGAGAAGCTGTTTCATCAGTGCATGTGTAACTTATTATTTCACAAAAATACAAAGAAAGTACAAGTTCTTTGGAATGCTTTATTATTCATCAACAATTTTATTGATCAGAATACACGCACAGATGCATCACAACACAACACACAGGAATGTCTTATAATGCTTAAACAAAACAAACGCTGGATCTAATTGATACAATGGGGGTGATGTCCCAGAAAATGTTAACAATATAGCTCGAGTATATTTTTAAACAGAGGCCAAAACATTGAAAAAGGAAATGCTGAAAACCGTCCAAAGCAGACACTTATTGTGACCTGAAAAACATTTTGCTTGATAAGTCTTGCTTTTTACATATATGATTTCGTAGAAAAATGCAAATGTAAAAAAAGTTCCTACGCTCAGAACATTCTTTGATACCTTGATATACTCGATATAATGATGGAGACAATGTGCAAATGTGTAGACCAAGGCATTTAGTC
>JAWQFJ010000937.1:17500-22500 GCA_034096865.1 Theodoxus fluviatilis
TAGAACTACGGCAGCGTTTTGTGTGCAGCCGTCAATACTCTGCAGAACTACGGCAGCGTTTTGCGTGCAGCCGTCAATACTCTGCAGAACTACGGCAGCGTTTTGCGTGCAGCCGTCAATACTCTGCAGAACTACGGCAGCGTTTTGCGTGCAGTCGTCAATACTCTGTAGAACTACGGCAGCGTTTTGCGTGCAGCCGTCACAAAAGATGGAAAAGAGAGCGATATACATGTATGACTGCAACCACAAATGACATACAGTATGTGCAACTGTTTATTCAGTATTTTCATTCAACACTTGAAGCTCAGATCGAAATATTCTTCCGATTGCGAGTCAGAAAGCCAACTGAACTCACTCTTACCTCCCTCGTCCTACCCCCTCCATGGGGAACAGTCCATGAAAATCCTTTCATCAGCACTCCCATCCATACCAGCAGAGAGGAAGTGAAGACATTAAAGAAGAATTCAACAACAAACAGCGATACCCTGTCCTGGAAATATTGCTCATACACTACTGTCGTGTAGCTTCATTAGACAATACACTATTACGTCGAAATTCATAAACATGAGTTCAGTTCTTGACAAGACTTAGATCTTTCCAGATCACTGCTGAACTGCACATTTAAAAAACAAAGATAAACTTTTTCGAGGAGGATTAATCTACATTATTGCGGGAACGCATTACAATCTGTTGCTTCAGTCTGAGTGTTTCCACTGAAAATCTCAATAAGTTTCACAGGAACTGCCGACCCTTAAGAAATCCTCTCAAGACGACGGGACTAAGATATTTTTAGGATTACGTCGGTGTTACATAATTGAAATTGCTTTATCAGAGAGAAAATATTTGTATCGCACAAAATCTGGCTGATACAACCACGTGATCGATCGTATATAGCAATGAATACCACATCGAAACTTTGTTTTAAAAAAACTGACACACGCACAGTGCCGCGAGCGAACCTGTAGGCCTAACTGTGACTTCGTGAGTTCTTGACGAGATCACGCTGTAGGCCTAACTGTGACTTTGTGAGTTCTTGACGAGATCACGCTGTAGGCCTAACTGTGACTTTGTGAGTTCTTGACGAGATCACGCTGTAGGCCTAACTGTGACTTTGTGAGTTCTTGACGAGATCACGCTGCAGGCCCAGCGCTGCACGGCGACATAAAACCTTCCTTTGGAGTTCAGCCCAAGCAGCCGAGTAAACAGGTCGATATAGGAATACAAATATCTTTATATATCTTTTTAGAGTCTTAATTGTATCAAAACAGAGAGGTATGAAAGGAAAATGTATCAACTAGATTGTCAGTTTAATTATCGGGAACCATGACTCTCTCAAGAATCATCTGTAAAAATTGCAACAGGAAATGAGACTGAATGATTTTCTGTTTGGGTAAACGAAATCAGATGCCACATTAACAAATTTCTAACTTTCTGTTTCGGTAATAATCACATTGCATACAAGTCAATAATACCAAGTTTATTAACTAAACGGGCGATCACGTTTGTTTACACACAATGCGAGAGACAGAACCGCATTTTAGACAAAAATACAGATCCAGGGTCAAAGTGCGTGGCAGAGGCAACATGCCCTCACAGTCGAATGAAACAAAAAAACACACGAGATTTTCCCACCAGCCAGCTTTTCGGGCTGGGGTGTGACGTCACGTTTGATTCGACCTTGACCTTTACATTGCATTGGCCTTGGCCTTCTGGATCGACTTCATGACCAGGTCCTTCAGTTCGTTCTGGAAAGCAAGGGAACAGAATGAACTCTGAAATGAAACTTTGTAGGAGCACATATGATTGAGCCCATTTGCAACAGGAAGAGGGAAGGAGGGACTGAGAGTGGGATGGATGAATGAATGAATGAATGGATGGATGGATGGATGAATGAATGAATGAATGAATGAATGAATGAATGAATGGATGGATGGATGAATGAATTAGTTAATGAATGAAGATGCATGCCTCTCAGCCGTTGTAGACTATGTATGTAAGGCTATTGACTACGAATATTAATAGAGCGGGTTGGAGTAAGAGTATTTCAGATGGGGGCCGCGTTGCATAGATACGAGGTTCTGTGAGGGATAGGCAGGTGTCAACATGTGTCAACAGTTGACTGCTTTTACAACTGCTTTCAGCATGCTGATACATGTTGACATTGACCTGTTTCTTTGCAAGTTCTTGCAATATACTAGCGTAAGCAACACGCTTCACGATTTCTCTAGTTATTCGCTTTATGGGTACGTAGCAATCGCATGGGGAGACGCGATGGCAACTGCATGGGGAGACGCCATGGCAATCGCATGGGGAGACGCGATGGCAACTGCATGGGGAGACGCGATGGCAATCGCATGGGGAGACGCGATGAAAACCGCATGGGGAGACGCGATGGCAATCGCATGGGGAGACGCGATGGCAATCGCATGGGGAGACGCGATGGCAATCGCATGGGGAGACGCGATGGCAATCGCATGGGGAGACGCCATGGCAATCGCATGGGGAGACGCCATGGCAACCGCATGGGGAGACGCGATGGCTCTATTCCAACCCCCAACCGACGGAGGGCAGAGCTAGAAGAACAGGGTGGATGGGTAAGGCGGAAGGGGTGTGTTACGGTTAAATGCTCCCAGTCAAACTATCAGGAAAAAATTCTATGCAAATAGGCAAGTGCATATACGGACACATGTGCATGCACGTATGCGCACGCATTCACACGCTCATTAACACTCGTGCATATACACGCAAGTAAGCCCGGTGAGAGCATGCATACAGTGCACGTACAGTACACAGTTGACAGTGACGTATTCTTGCACTCGAGTCCATTCTGTCTCCCTCTACCTAACCACAGCACAATGCATAATTACTCATCGTGGTTCCACATATATCCCGTCACTCGTAAAATTATGTAATCTCTTTCTCTTCACCGTCACGCTTGGGCCTGAACCCACGAATTAAGTAAGGAAGCTGTCACGATTTTAGGTCTTTTTCAGGGGAGGCAACTCTAGTTATCTGAAGTTCTATACACGTGGAAATGTACAGGTTGCTTCCCTTGCATCTCCGAGTCTCGCCGTTATGATTAGGTAACGCACTTACGGGGGCACATGGCGTAGAAAACGGGGGTATCAGAAAAAAATTCATTGCTCAGCAACTGTTTTAGATATCTTAATGAAACTTTGCACACAATACAAACACACAACAAGGATAATTCACATAAATTTTTACTGTTCTAGATTGACTAGTTCTTGTTATATAACACAATCACTGAAAAATGCACGTTAAAATTTGTGACCCCCTACCAAACTACAAGGATCAAACTTTATAGGATCAGCAATGGTTGTATACAAAGAAAAAGACCTATATTTTGCTATAAAACATTATAAATGTATTTATAACACTTACAAATGTTTCTGGTGATGAGTGGCATTTACACATGAAAAAAACGTTGCCGGCATGACAAGATTAAACTTTAATTAAAAATTAACTAATAAAGTTACAGATTTCTAACTAGTCTTATAGCTATTAGCATCCATTTATATACAAACAAGCAAAATTTCTACATTCTATCTTTATTCTAAGTCACATTGTTAGGGGGTCAAAAATTGTAACGTGCATTTTTCAGTGATTGTGTTATATAAATCAAGAACTAGTCAATCTAGATCAATAAAAATTGATGTGAATTATCCTTGTTGTGTGTTTGTATTGTGTGCAAAGTTTCATTAAGATAGCTAAGACAGTTGCTGAGCAATGAATTTTTTCTGATACACCCGTTTTCTACGCCATGTGCCCCCTTACACTTACACGCACAGAGGATAGAGATCGATGGAGGAAGATTGTCCGAAAGTCATCAGTGGTGCCTCAACAAGCCATCTCAGGGTTAAGAGACTGAACTGAACTGAACGCACTTACGAAATGGCTCGCCTCGCGTCAGGAAATTCAACGCTCAAAATGAGGCAAGAAATTCCTCTATCTTTAATTGAAGAGTAAGAATGACTCGTTTACCTCGTCAGTTTCGACGTCTGAGGCAGCAGGCTTGACGTCGGGGATGGAATTGATGGCGGCCTTTGGTCCAGACCTTGCGCCGTTCTCGTTCATCGCCTTGACTGCAGTGGGGCTTTGCATCTCTCCAGCGGCAGCGACGGCCTCAGCAGTTTTGGCGAAGTAAGAGTTGTCCTTCCCAGAGTCCTGCAGGCCGGTGGCGCTGCCGATCCGAACAGGGGAGGTAATCTTCGCAGGTTCCTGTTTCCCGCCAGCGGCTCCAGCAGCAAGAGGTTTGCTGTTCTCCACGGGTTCGTCGTAGAAGGAATAGTAGTAGTAGAAGGGGCCCGTCTCCGATTCAGTGCTCTGCCCTGCCTTCCCGGACTTGGCACCGGAGCTCTTTCCCGCGCTTTTCCCTCCATCACCTTCCGGTCCGACAGCGTCCTTGGCCCCCTGCCCCTTGTCCTTGCTCCCCGCTGCTCTGGCAGTGGAGTCTCCGTCCTTGGACTTGCCTGCAGAGGCCTTGACGTCACCCATACCTTTGCCATTAGGGGTCTCGGCAGCTACGTCGATGCCATTGTAGCTCATGCCAAGGTCGGGGATGATGACATCACCAGCTCGAGGTCTTAAGGCCCTGCCCGAGAGTGGGAAGAGGAAGGTGCCATCGTTTTGCAGCCTCTCCAAGGATTCACGGTCCCACACCATGTCCACCCCGTCCACCGTCTGTGTGATCTATTAAATAAAAAGGCAACCTTACACTTAAATGAAGAACGACAGATTTGCTGGCTTAAAAGTTATGAAGAGGGTGCACCGCTGGAAAGGCTTGAAAAGGTGTACTTAGCAACACCGGTACATATATAATGTAAGTTTCAAAACCTAAGAGATCAAGTGAACGTGTTGCGGACTCTGTTCATCCTCTCCTGGCCCCTCAACCCCATCCTCACTCTCGCACCACTTCTTCACCTACCATTCCGTCATAGACTTTTCGGCATGATTGAATACTACTATTACTGTAAGGTGTA
>JAWQFJ010000937.1:27500-47500 GCA_034096865.1 Theodoxus fluviatilis
CGGCCATGTCGCCTTCCTCCTTCTGCAGCGTCTTCGTGCCTGTGCCAGCAGACTGGACCTGCTTCCCCTGCTCGGACTCTGGCACGCCCTGGCCTGGCGTCCTCTTGCCGGCACTCTGGGACGCCACTACAGCTGCAGGACAACATTCGCTTATTTACCTTTTCTCGAAAGGGCTCTTGTATTGGTCCTCTCTCTCTCTCTCTCTCTCTCTCTCTCTCTCTCTCTCTCACACACACACACACACACACACACACACACACACACACACCACACACACACACACACACACACACACACACACAGTCTATGTATATGTTTGTGTTGGAAGCTGTATTATGCCTATGCTCAAGAAGATTTTGCAGTTTAGCATAAACTGTACACCATGTGCAGAAATTTTCAAGGAACTCGTTCTTCCCCACGGCGGTGACGGAGCTCAACGCTGTCCAGAACCTCCCCAGGCAGCTTTGCCGCCGCTGATCCTGTCGGCGGTGCGCACACACTTCTCCACATCTATGACAGTGCCACTTCCTCTTTTGTGCTTCCTCTGGGTTATATGGACTGCTACTGAGTGTGGTTGGGGGTGGGGGGAGGGGTGGGGGAGGGGGTGGGGGTGGGGAAGGGTTGGTCTTCTTGTAGCTTTCACTTGTGCAGGGTTGTTTTTGTATTGTTCTATTGTATTCTTTTGTGTGGTGACGGGGGGTGGGATGGGGGTGGGGGGGTGGGGGGGGTACGTCTTAGTGGTCTTGTCTCTGTTCATATGTATTATTTATTGCCACTTAAAAGGGGGGTGGGTGGGTGGGTGTATTATCTTAGTTTGTTCTTCTTTTGTTAATAGTTCTTAAATAGTAACTTTAATTGTTCATTGTATATTGTCCCATTTACCAGTTAACCCTTTTGGTTTCAGGTGCAGTCTTATCTCTTGTCTGTGTGCAGCTGCGTGTGTGTCGTGAGTGAGGTACATCGGGAAATGTCCATGTTTTTTGCATAAACGGCGTGTTAGGGTGTGTAAGCGATGCGTGTGTTTGGCTTTTTGTTTTGTTTCTTTTAGCCTTCATCACTTAGTTTTCCTCGTGCTCGTTTTTTAAATGATGTCACTTGGCGCAATAAATTACTGTGTACTGTGTACTGTGTGTACTTAACGTGGGTTGTTTTAGCTAGCAAGCCTTGTCAAAAGGTATGTGGATGCTCCAATACTAGAAGTCATTACTTTTTTGCAAACATTCAATGATTCATTTTCAACAAATTTTGATGTTTTTGATAAAGGATCACAATTCTCTCACCTTACTTCTGCTTCCAAATGACTATCAGATTGTTCATCTAAAGTCATCAAGATGGACTCATACCCCAAGAATTCTAACCGTGAAAACATAAAAAAACTGTTGCAAACTCCTAGGAATGTAAATCGTTTGTATTTGATTGAATTTGCCTTTGTTTGACACGAAACTGCGCTCAGCTTGAAGCTGTGGCTAGTCATTTTTTGTACCCCTTGTGATGGGCCGCTGGCCTAAACAAATAAAGTCGAAAGTCTAAAGTCTCTCTCTCTCTCTCTCTCTCTCTCTCTCTCCTTTCTCTCTCTCTCTCTCTGTCTTTCTCTATCTCTGTCTCTCTCTCTGTCTCTCTCTCTCTCTGTCTTTCTCTGTCTCCGTCTCTCTCTCTGTGTCTCTCCCTCTCTCTTTGTCTCTCTCTCTGTCTCTCATTCTGTCTCTCTGTCCCCCCCTCCTCTCTCTCTCTCTCTCTCTCTCTCTCTCTCTTCTCTCTCTCTCTGTGTCTGTCTGTCTGTCTGTCTCTCTCTCTCTGTATGTTTCTGTCTCTCTCTCGCTTTCTATCTCTCTCTCTCTGATTGTCTCTATCTCTCTCTCTCTCTCGTTTTCTTTCTCTGTCTCGCTCTGTCTGTCTCATTCTGTCTGTCTGTCTCTGTCTCTCTGTCTCATTCTGTCTGTTTGTCTGTCTCTGTTTGTCTGTCTCTGTTTGTCTGTCTCTGTCTCTGATTGTCTCTGTCTCTCTGTCTCTCTCTCTGTCTCTGTCTGCCTGCCTGTCTGTCTGTCTGTCTGTCTGTCTGTCTGTCTGTCTGTCTGTCTGTCTGTCTCTCTGTCTGTCCTGATCCGGCACTGGTCGTCTGTCAGTGCTGTCTGGTCGCTCTCTCTCTGTCCTCCTCTCGCCCTGCATCTCTCGGTCGTTCATCTCTTCTCTGTCCGCCTGTTCTCTGTCGGTACGCTGTCTGTCTGGGACGCTGCTGATCTGTAAGCATATATCAGTATATAGCTCTGGCACCTTTTGATACATACTTTTTATTTTGGCGTGGTGTTTTTGTTCTCGTGCTATATCCGTACATCGTATGTATAAACTGATACACGATGGCGTTCTCACACTCACACGCATCACTACATGTAATTGGCGGAAGCTGGCTATTTCATTTGCTGCCACTCCGTTGTCGTCTTCAACTGAAAGTCCCTATGTCGATTACACCGTTTGTTTAATATTTGTCACGCTCATTCAAATTAGTTTTTGAAGAGATGTGAAGAGTCGTTTCATCAAAAAATTTCCATGTTTCAAAAAAGCTTAACGACCATGGCACATGATCTGCCAACATGACTTAAATTCATGGTACTCTTAGTGAAAGAGGAGTGCATGAATGGACATTTCGTATTATCTACATTCTTTGTTGATGTAAATCCGTTTGTCCTTCGCCCTGCTTGTGCGTGCATGGTGTGAATATCCCTTACCATTTGGAGCTACAGGTAGAGTCCGGTCTGAATCCACGGGTCTCTCGTCTTTGGTTCCATGCTGTGAAGAAACAAAGACAAGGGAAGCGTTGCTTTAGTCACATAAATCGATTTTGATTAGTGACAAAGAAACTACGTCAAAACGTTCTGCGGTTACTGAAGATGACATACAAGCATGATCCATGCGTCAAAGGAAAATAAGATCTATGGAGCTGGAGAGAGAGAGAGAGAGAGAGAGAGAGAGAGAGAGAGAGAGAGAGAGAGAGAGAGACAGAGAGAGAGAAGAGAGAGAGAGACAGAGAGAGAGAGAGAGAGAGAGAGAGAGAGAGAGATTAGCAAAACACGAACCTGTTTTGTGAATCATTTTTTATTTCTTTCCAAGCTCTTTTGTGTCTGATAAAAAAAAAATTAAAGGCAGGCTTCAGGAATAGTCATGTGCTGATTTCTACAGCACGACATAGTATTCGTTTAACTAAAGGCACGCCTTTACGTATACTGCAGACGATTAACCCGAGGATTCAATACTTTTGCCAACGTGTCCAGTAACTGTTTGGTATTCCACACTGAAGAAGACATGGTTGTGATGAGTATGCATTCAAGGACAGTCGCCGCTGATTTCTCCGGGGACCAAGACGTCTCGCGGCTGACGAGACAGACGACAGGGAAGCCGGGGAAGAGAGGCGGCAGGGGAAGGCAGGAAAGGAAGAGGTCGGTATTGCAGTGGAAGGAGCCTAATCAAGATGCATGTCAAGATGGTGATGTATTGATGGAGGTACGTGGTGTGTGTGTGTGTGTGTGTGTGTGTGTGTGTGTGTGTGTGTGGTGTGTGCGTGCGCGTGCGTGCGTGCGTGCGTGCGTATACGGGTGTCCAAACTCCCAGAACTGCAGGACAAAAACACACGATAGCGTATAATTTCCGCGTTATTGTCTCAGGTCCGCATTTATTGTAACAGCTTTAAAACGTCAAAATATCATCACATGAGCAACGCTCCATCAATTTGAACCTTTGTGTTCTTTTAGTTATACCAGTCCGCTCTATTTTGCTTTTAGTCTGTAAGTGTATTTGTCTCTCTTTGTTGGTGTGTGTGTGTGTGTGTGTGTGTGTGTGTGTGTGTGTGTGTGTGTGTGTTTGTGTGTTGTGTGTGTGTGTGTGTGTGTGCGCGCGCGCGCGCGGATGCCCCTCGTGCTTCTGTGTGAATGTGCCTCTGTGCGCGTGTGTGTGTGCGTGTGCAAGTGTGTGTGCATGCGTGCATGTCTGTGTTGTATAATTTGGTTATTGTTCTTGCAAATCAGGCATGTTGCATACCGATGAGACAGTCTTTATCGCACATACACTTTTTCTAGGTAGACATCGCGCTACAGACAGCCAGTAAAGTCTCTAACGCTGGAGGGACGTCTCGTCAGACCAATTCAAATGCGTTTGGACCGAGCTGACAAAATTTTCTACGTCTACGCCTTTGTAGCATTGTCGCATCACTGGCACATATTGCCATAGTTATCAACACGCCCCAATGAGTCACCATCTCGAACACAATCAGTGCTTGCCTGACAACCTATCAAGGGACTGGCAAATCAATGTTGTCACGGCAACAGGAACCTTTCACGAATAATTTTCTGCAACTAGATATGGCGGTATGTCCAATTTTCCCATCACCGTATATTGTCTCACGTCGACTGACCAGAATGACAGCAAACAGCGAATGGCATTTGGCACAATGTTGGAACTGTGTGTTTATCCGCTGTTTGTGGAGCTTGTAATCCCATTGCCATATGTGTGATAGATGTCCATAGGACAGATGGACGAATTTTGGATATAAAGCAGCAGATATGGGTACGGTTTGCTGCTGGGTTTATACATGCATTGAAAGTCGCCCGGTCATCAGCCATTGCAAATACAGGACGTTGACACGAGTAAGGCTGAGGCAGCCTATCTGTCTGAAGAAGTTTCACTTCAGGGAGAACTCTCAGGAACAATAGTCTGTGATGGTACCATAGATGGGAAAATAAACCAGGTACCTACAATCAACATGGTTTTAATTGCTGCATCTCTAATTAGTTATACATGACGTGTTTCTTGTCGACGCTGTCGACGTCGTCGTCGATATTGCTGCAACCGCTGCCGGCAACGACGACGATAACGATGACGATAACGACGACGACGACGATAACATGTCTGCTTTTTTCTCCTTAAGCGATGTTGCTGCTACTTTTGACGGCGATTGCGACGTCGACGACGACGACGACTGTGGCGATGACTACGAGGTGCTGATAACATAGGCATCGACTACATTTCTCTTTCCGTTTATTACGTAACTCACTTGGCAGGTGATGGGATACAGATTTTTAAATATTAAAACAAAATATGAAGTCGTCCACCGTTTGTCATTGGACCTCTTGTTCTTCCATTTGAGTTTGAAAGTCTGCGTCGAAATGGTAGACAGAGGAGCTAGCGCTGTAGCGGTGAAAATAGTTTCCGGGTGAAAACAGTTTCCGGAAGTCATCGCAGAGTTATCTGCTCGGGACGTGCTGAGAATTCAACTCTAAAATGAGACGGCACCCGCCACTCCGCCTGACTGACTTCGCACGCCCGGGGAGTTATGCTAAGATCCGGCCGCGTTAATATATCTGCGTTTTGTGACAAACGTCTTGCTCGGCGGTACTGTACTGTAGTGTACTCCATGCACCTTAACGGTCCACGTGATTCGGGTGTAATCTTAAGCTAAACGACGTTTATTGGCGCTGCTGAAATGATCGAAGTCGGAAACATTCGGAACGTTGTTTAGCTTGGAGTACAGTACCGCCGAGAGAGACGTTTGTCACAAAACGCAGATACATTAACGCAGCCGGATCTTAGCATAACTCCCCGGGCGTGCCAAGTCAGTCAACGGTCGCGTTTTATAAAACCAGACTAAAAATAGACTACAGGGAGGTGACTCCCATATTATTTCCGGCAGGGGAGACGGCTTTGCACGGGGAAAAACTTTTTTGAACGCTACATTATGTGTTAAACTACACAAATGCACCAAAAACACAAAAACTCGTAAAGCAACTAATGCGTCGTTTGTCGGGATATATTCCATGCGAAGAACAGGTGCAGGAGCGATAAATCGCATAAAGAGAGAGCCGAGCAGATAACTCTGCGATGACTTCCGGAAACTGTTTTGGCCGGGAAACTATTTTGGCCGCTACACGCTCATTAACAATCTGGACAAGGGGGACAGCTCGGAAGTGCACGCGGCCGAAGTACTCATCCGGCAGTGACAGGCGCGCCAACGAGTTCCGGGTGCCGTGGTAGCCAGACAAATGGAGTGCGTAATTGGACGGGACAGCACAGACAAAGGCCAAACGTCCGCGCTGAATGAAGCGCAGCAATCAAGATGTGGTGAAGAACCAAGCAGACGATCAAGTCAGCTGCTAAAAAGCAACTGCAGTTGCTTGAGGGAAAATGAGGAGAGACAACCAACGAATAAGGGTGAGAAAAGACGAAATATCTCATTTGGTACGGTGATCGAAAGATTTTCCAGACAGACCCAGGGAAGGGAGTTGGGAAGAACGCGAGTGAGTGTGTATGAGTGTGCGTAGGAATGGTTCTATCTGTGCCTACGCACAGAACTTGGAATATGAAGATACAGTGAAGAGTTCGACTGCGTGCGTGATGCAAGTGTGCCTGTTTTCAGTGTCTGCTTGCCTGCCCACGCACATGTCGCCCCCCCCCCCCTCTCTCTCTCTCTCTCTCTCTCTCTCTCTCTCTCTCTCTCTCTCTCTCTCTCTCTCTCTCTCTCTATCTATCTATCTCTGTGCATGTGTGTGTATGTGTGTGTTCGTTTTTTTGTATGTTTCTGTCCATCTGAATATTGCGAATAATATTTTCTTACACTGTCTCTCTGGTTTGTGGTGCACCCTAGAGACAGAACCTGATACACTGCTAAGCACTACAGAGCGCGGCACAAAGAGAATACAAAGGCACAAAGAGGAGACATATCGGAAGCAAAATTGACTGGATGAAATAGACTGGGAGCAGCGGAGAATGGGCCCAGAAAAGCAAGAAGAAAACTTGATAGACGAGAGAGAGAGAGAGAGAGAGAGAGAGAGAGAGAGAGAGAGAGAGAGAGAGGGGGGGGGGAGAAAGTGAGAGAGAGAGAGTGAGTCAGACAGACACACAGACACACAGACAGACATACAGACACACAGTAAGACACACAGACAGACATACACACAGACACACACACAGACAGACAGATCGACCGACCGACCGACCGACAGACAGACAGACAGACAGACACACAGACAGACAGACAGACAGACAGACAGACAGACAGACAGACAGACAGACAGACAGACAGACAGACAGACAGACAGACAGACAGACAGACAGACAGACAGACAGACAGACAGACACTCAGACCGACAGACAGACAGACAGACAGACAGACAGACCGACCGACCGACCGACCGACCGACCGACCGACCGACCGACAGACAGACAGACAGACCGACCGACAGACAGACAGATAGACAGACCGGCCGACAGACAGACAGACCGACCGACCGACCGACAGACAGACAGACCGACCGAAGGACGGACGGACGGACGGACGGACGGCCACGCAGACAGACAGACAGACAGACAGACAGACAGACAGACAGACACGCAGACAGACAGACAGACATACATAGAGAGAGAGAGAGAGAGAGAGAGAGAGAGAGAGAGAGAGAGAGAGAGAGAGAGACTCCTATTCATGTTGGAAGGGTCACGTATGCACGCTACTACAATGACTGCAAAGTACGCTGAAGTACGCGCCCTTGCACTGGCGAGCACATAGCACCGTGGGAACGTTGCTCTGACGGCAATGGAGAAGACGTAGAGATGGAGAGCATGCAAACTGCCCCCTAGCGGCTGCCCAGACATTGTTAGTTCCCTTTGGACTCCAATGCCCACGCCACTTATGCACGCTGCCTTGGGGACGTTATCTCCACCATACACCCCCATACATGTGTGTTTTGTGATGTTGAGTAAGAAGATAATACCTCTCTTTCTGATAATGATCGCCTTTCACCCGCCCCCTGAGACTGTAGGTGGAACGGCATCTGGAGTCATTGTGGCCGGCCATCTATGATAATGAGACTTCAGCGACTAAACGGTGCGCAAGAACGTTCACTTGACGGACGACGTGAGTCAGTTGTTCACATCGTATGGCATGGCGGATGATGCTAATACCACTTCTCCACGTATAAATGAGCGCTTTCGTCGAGCTGAGAGGCAAAGTCAACTGACATGTCAACGAGCACATATGCTAACCACGGTAAACAACACGGAAAAGACACGAGAGTCCCATCACACCAGACAACGTGTATACTCCTTATGACCTGTTTCCAGTGGAGGCTGCTCAGCAAGGCTACTGTCGTTTCCTGGGCTGCTCTGCTCTGTACAACTTGGCAGTCGTTGGCGTGCTTAAAGCAGCTAAACTACACTATTAAATATGTTACTGCAGTAATGACTAAATACAACAGGATGAAAAGATAGCTTTAATGTGGTGCTCTTGACTGCAACTTTTACCATGCCACAAAAAGGAGATTTTTCTATCCTATTACTTTACTTTACACACTCTCACACTCTCTCTCCCTCTCCTTCCCCACCTCCTGTAGCCTCCTGTGGGTTGGAACAAAAATGGACCCTCTGCGCCTCCGTATGCATTTCGTAAATGGTTAATATCAGGAATGTCGAGACTTTATGTGCTCTTATTCTAACCAGTCCAAGTGAATTTTGTGGTCAAAGGCAGCATTCTGCGAACCCGAGTCACGTGACTCTGGCACAGTTCGCAATGAATGCGTAATAGACTTGACCCTTCGCATTACAGCATTGCGCCAAAAATATTTCGTTCTGATACTATTTTTCTCTCCACTTTTTACATAAATCATTCAGATGTCAAAACTTGCTTCCATTTCAACACGAACATTTTCATTTATCGAATAAACGCTGGTTTATTGCCTCAACAAGAGTAAGTTAAAAGTTTTGTGCGAAATAATCTTAGAACTACTTTAACGGCGTATGTCAGGGAGCAGATCGGCTATCCCACAAGCCTCTCGTGTGACCTCCATTTACATATTTCGGACGAAGACCTTCCATCACGTGATGTCAACTGGACTAGAGACTGTTTCGCCGGTAGGCGAAGTCTCTAGTGAACTAGAATGCAGAGGCAGTACATAACGTGCTTAGGCTGAGAAGCTGTAAAACCTCATTCATCTTCATCCTCCCACTCCTGATCTTAAGATCATAAGAATAGTCATTAAACATCCTTCTTCTGGGGATAAGTAGATGGGTTCTATTTTGCTATTCAGTCGCACTGCTGTTGTACTTACGTAAAATAATCCATGATTTGCAATATTTATATGCAATCTTTTCCCCCCGATCAAGCTCACTACTAAACCCTGAGGTTTAACCCCAAACATGATGATCCGTAAATATAGTTAGAGGTTTCACTTCACATTTGACAACATCCTGTCCATCCTATAGCCTTCTCCTCCGCCCTTTCTGTCCGCACTGATCCGCTTATTGCACCACAGCTTCTGCTCCCACCTGCCATCCCGACCCCTCCCTTCCCACCACCGTCAGTGTGACGCCTGCCTTTCACTTCCTGTCACTTTGTGAACGTTGTGATTTTTCCACTGGTCATCATGGCTTTTCTGTTTCCTTTGAACTTATTTGAATCGTAGAAATAATCCGATTTCTACTCTAATGATGAGCTAAGATGAAATTGAAATTTTTCGGTCGATGAATGGAGCAAAATCGATTTAGAAATGAACGCTTTGTACGCATCTCAAGCTTTCTTTGCATATAAAAGCAATCAGAATTAGTTTGTCAATGGTCGAAGCACTGTCGCCATGACTCGATCAATTTCTTCTTCTTTTTCTTGTTTTTATTCTTCTTCTTCTGCTGCTGCTGCTATTGTTGCACTTCTTCCTGGTTCTTCTCCTCTTGCTCCTCCTAATAAAAAAAAAAACACATGTAAGGGGTTGTGTTAACGCTCCTTTTTTAAGGGGACGCAGATATTTGATTGTCACGATGGAAATTTCATTTAAATCATCCCTAGCAGGGTCTAAACCACGGCGCCTGATCGCCTCGCCCAATGGCGGACAGGTCGAGCTATTACGCTAAATCCCGATTTCAAATAAATTGCGTTCATCTGTGTAGATAGTCGTTCGCGTCTTGCTCCTCTAGTTCCGGTACAATCACGTGGTACAATCACGTGGTACAATCACGTGGTACAATGTACTCATTGACAGTAGAAAGGTAACTAGTCCGGATTAGGAACAAAAGCATGTCACGCCAAATCCACATTCAAACGTGATGAACCCACGTGAACTATTATAGTGGTCTGGCGAAGTTCCATTTGCTGCAAGGTATCTTTCAATAACGGTAAGATGAAAGGAAATGTCGGCAGCCCGCCCGGATTAAATTCGGTAAGTGTTCGTGAGGCATCGTTTTGCGTGACACTTATCGCCCATACACGTTTCAGGCAGGGAGTACTGACCTTCAGTCTCCGCTGAATTAACTGTTGATGCCTTCGTGCAGTACGAAAGTTCCTTATTTGTGATCTCTCATAAAAAGCCAGGCGATAGTTGCAGGAACAGTTTTGTGACAAATCCATGGCAATTTCGTCAGTAGGACAAGCAATGTTTTTTAAATAAATAAATGTAGCTTTATACTAAAGCAAAATAAAAATTATCATTATGTGCTGTAAACCCGCTGTCTTTTCTCTGGACTAAAAAAACAACACAACAACAAACAGTTGCGTGTTTGAAAAACCCGGAGCGCGTTCAAGTCTCTCTTGGAAGGCCTGCGCAGAGCTACATTTCACCAACAACGTCGTTCAGGCTTCGCAGTCGAGTCGTTTAAGGCCGAGCGTAAATGAGTGCCTGAACTGATCCCCGATTTTGTCTTTATTTGACACTTAGCCTCGTTTTCTCGCTGATGATCACATTTTCATTTTTAAGATGACTGGCTCTTCAGTTCGTCACCCTTCTCCTTCATTTTTATTTCGGGGAGAAAGGACAAAAGAGGAAGACAGTGGTTGAAGTAAACAGCTTCAGCATAATGAACATCCGAGAAGGTGGACAAGGGTCGATTCCGGGAAACGAGACGCTTGCCTTGCGACCGGCAGTTGATAATTATGCTGCATTCCTTTAACTCGCATCGCCTCTTCCCACAGCGAAGGCATGCTGTGAGAGAAATGGTGGTGCTAGGACCGGGCTGCTTGGGCCTACCCTCCGTATGCTCTGGTGTGGTTTTCAAATGCAGGTAAAGGAGCTCAAAACATTGGCCTAACGACGAAGGAGCAAATTACCAGGTGTGAAACAGCATGAGCGTTGAGATCAAGAAATCCCCGTAGGCAACCATTATCTTTGTCGTCTTCTTTACACTAGGATCACGTCTTCGTCCCTCCCCATTGAATGGAGCTTGCACGACTTCGTCTGCATTTACTCCTCTTCTTCTCAAGGTTGCCGGCGACAATATCATTAAGTCATTGTGCCCCACTGGATTAATAAAAGCATCAAATATTTGTCACATCCACAGCACATAAAATTGCTTTCACCTTCAATCATAACGAAGCCATATGACGTTTCCGTTCGTTTATCGCCTGTCACCCAAAGTTTTCAATTAACGAGCAGGGATCACATCAAAGGCATCACCTGTCTCTAGCTCGGTCGGACCAAACCCAACAAAGTCTCTTTGCCTTCCTTGCACCGTCGGCAAGAAGAGACAGCAGACGTGGCCTCTGTGGAACTTCACGAGCCCCAGACCGAAGGAGGGTCCTAAATGGCAGGGCAGGACTTGTCTCGGTGGTTATTCCAATAGATTGATTGCGTGACACCTCGGCATGGAGTACCAGAGGATGGCGTGCCAACTGCAAAGTGGAAAAACCGCTCCTGTCACTGTCTCCGCAGTGAAGCATCACTCAGCAGCGCGAACCGGAATGCAGAGTCAACCTCGTCACGGAAGCTTCTTCTTGAAATCCTTCCCGAATCCTGTCTAAGTTTCTTCATCTTCCTCCCCTCACTGTTCTCTTTGTACTAGCTTGCCTAAGCCCCCTACCACCCTCCTGTCTCTTTTCCCCCTCTCCCCAGTTTCATGGTTAAGCGGTGACGCTGTACATCAGTTTGTCGAATGCCTGAAGTGAATGTCGGACTCCTGTGTTATTAAGTTTATTAAGTTACCTTTGATGTGATTGACTGTTATTGTATATTGTAATGGTTGTTTATGTATGCGCCTTGAGCATGTCTTAACTCATGGTAAGGCGCTATATAAATCCACACATTATTATTATTATGATTATTATGATTATTATGATTATTATGATTATTATTATTATTATTATTATTATTATTATTATTATTATTATTATTATTATTATTATTATTATTATTATTATTATTATTATTATTATTAAGCTGGACCGGGGAGAGACACGCAAGAACAGAAGAAATGGCGGACTGACTGTGAAACGGAGAAGATTGATGTCACTAGACGTCCGTGACCTACCTCGTAACGCGCATGCCTGTCACACAGCACGACACAAACGCTCCGAAACCTTTGTCTCATGTCTCGGGGGATCAAGGGCGTTTCCTCTCGAGAATCGGCTGACTAGCCATGTGAGTGAGTAAGTGATCGTCTGATCGAGTGATTGAGTGAGTCAGTGGGTGAGTGGTTGAGAGAGTGAGTGGTTGAGAGAGTGTGTGGTTGAGAGAGTGAGTGAATGAGAGAGTGAGTGGTTGAGAGTGTGAGTGGGTGAGAAAGTGAGTGGGTGAGAGAGTGAGTGGGTGAAAGAGTGAGTGGGTGAGAGAGTGAGTGGTTGAGAGAGTGAGTGTGAGTGAATGAGAGAGTGATCGAGTGAGTGAGCTAGTGGGTGAGTAGGTGAATGGGAGGGTAGGTGAATGGGAGGGTGGGTCAGTGAGTGAGTGAGAAAGCTGTTAATAGATGTGCTTTACTCGCGGATTGACTGGATGTTTCATTGGTTGATTTCATCAAATAATTCGTTGAACAGAGTACCTCACAAATCAGGTGCATGGCTGTCTAATGAATTAATTAGCTATCTGGCATGCTTGCTGGCCGTGTAAAAGTCTGACTGACCGACTGACAAGTGACTGACTGCATGACTGAGTGACTGACTGAGTGACTGACTGACTGACTGCGTGACTGAATGACTGACTGAGTGACTGACTAGTGACTGAGTGACCGACTGAGTGATTGATTGAGCGAATGACTGCCTGCATGACTGAGTGACTGACTGACTGCGTGACTGACTGAGTGACTGACTGAGTGACTGACTGAGTGACTGACTGAGTGACTGACTGACTGACTGAGTGACTGACTGAGTGACTGACTGAGTGACTGACTGAGTGACTGAGTGACTGACTGAGTGACTGACTGAGTGACTGATTGAGCGAATGACTGCCTGCATGACTGAGTGACTGACTGAGTGACTGATTGAGCGAATGACTGCCTGCATGACTGAGTGACTGACTGACTGCGTGACTGACTGAGTGACTGACTGAGTGACTGACTGAGTGACTGACTGAGTGATTGACTAGTGACTGACTGAGTGACTGACTGAGTGACTGACTGACTGACTGACTGAGTGATTGACTAGTGACTGACTGATTGACAATTTCATGGCAACTCTAGAAGCTGTCTGGTTGCAAGTCTGACGTCTGTAATTAAACACGAGGGAAAAGCCTCTGTGATAAATTTTGCGATGAAAGCTATTATGTACTCATCCTATCTATGACTTTTGACATCAACGGGTCCTTGCACGTAAACACACGCACATGCATGCACGGACACACACACACACACACACACACACACACACACACACACACACACACACAAACATGGTGGACCGTCGATTGAGACCAAGTGATCAATGGCGTTGGAAAGAGAAGGAAACCCTAGCACAGATGTGTAGTCATTGGTAACGAGGGCAGACCTGAATTGTGAACACAAATACACCCACCCACTTGCACATATCTACATACATATCCCCCACCCCCACCACCACCACCACATGCACACATGCACACATGCACTCACACACACATACACACACACACGCACACACACACACACACACACACACCACATACACACCACACACACATGCACTCACATACACACGCATGCATTCACACACACACACACACACACTCTCTCTCTCTCTCTCTCTCTCTCTCTCTCTCTCTCTCTCTCTCTCTCTCACACACACACACACACACACACACACACACACACACACACCACATTCACGCACACAAGCACGCACAATCACACACACACACACACACGCGCGCGCGCGCGCGGGCGCGCGCGCGCGCACACATGCACACAACACACGCACCCCCCCCCCCCCCCCTTCCCCGAACGAGTACAAACCATGGGACGCGATGGAGAGGCCAGGCTGGCGGCTGTCTCCTCACTGTGTAGAGTGACGTCACCATTATCCAGAACTTGCAGCAGCCTCTCGCTTTCCTCTGTAATCAAGCGCAGGTGAAAGAAAGTGAGGACAGGAAGGACGGGAATAGTTTTGCTGTTCTACGCATGTGAAAAATGCAGAAGAACACAGAAAATTCCCTATCGAATGAAGACTTGGGTCATCGAGCAGCTGTTTAGCATCAGATGAGTATATAAAAAGAGTATTTTCTTTTGACACTGATGCAAACATTTGGAACACAATTTTTTCTTAGGCTTGAATTGTCGTGATCTCAAAGCATCGTTGTTAATGTCCTTCTTGTTTTCGAAAACCCGGGATGTCGTTTGCTTATCGATCACACAGGAAGCGAATTCAGAGCAACGGGAAATAAACTTTTCCGAGTTCCGGCGACAGGATCCCTGGAAATTAGTGTTTATGATCGTTGCCGTCATTGTTGATGTTAACGAAGACGACGGCGACTGTTGTAGTGGTAGTGGTGATGTAACGTGGTGGTAGTGGTGATGTAACGTGGTGGTAGTGGTGATGTAACGTAGTGGTAAAATTGGTACGGGGTGGTAGTGGTGATGTAGTGTGCTGGTAAAATTGGTACGGGGTGGTAGTGGTGATGTAGTGTGGTGGTAAAATTAGTACGGGGTGGTAGTGGTGATGTAACGTGGTGGTAAAATTGGTACGGGGTGGTAGTGGTGATGTAACGTGGTGGTAAAATTGGTACGGGGTGGTAGTGGTGATATAGTGTGGTGGTAAAATTGGTACGGGGTGGTAGTGGTGATGTAACGTGGTGGTAAAATTGGTACGGGGTGGTAGTGGTGATGTAACGTGGTGGTAAAATTGGTACGGGGTGGTAGTGGTGATGTAGTGTGGTGGTAGTGGTGATGTAGTATAGTGGTAGTGGTGATGTAACGTGGTGGTAAAATTGGTACGGGGTGGTAGTGGTGATGTAGTGTGGTGGTAGTAGTGATGTAACGTGGTGGTAAAATTGGTACGGGGTGGTAGTGGTGATGTAACGTGGTGGTAAACTTGGTACGGGGTGGTAGTGATGATGTAACGTGGTGGTAAAATTGGTACGGGGTGGTAGTGGTGATGTAGTGTGGTGGTGTTAGTGTTGTGGTGATAAAAGTGATACGTGGTGATAAAGTGTGGTGGTGTTAGTGTTGTGGTGTTATTGTGGTGGTAACAGTTGCACGTGGTGGTAGTGGTGATGTACATGTAGTGTGATAGTAGTGGTGACGTAGTGTGATGGTAGTGGTGATGTAACGTGGTAGTAGTGGAGATGTAACGTGGTGGTAGTGGTGATGTAACGTGGTGGTAAAATTGGTACGGGGTGGTAGTGGTTATGTAGTGTGGTGGTGTTAGTGTTGTAGTGATTAAAGTGGTACGTGGTGATATCGTGTGGTGGTGTTAGTGTTGTGGTGTTATTGTTGTGGTGATAACAGTTGCACGTGGTGGTAGTGGTAATGTTCATGTAGTGTGGCGGTAGTGGTGACGTAATGTGATGGTAGTGGTGATGTAGTGTGGTGGTAGTGGTGACGTAGTGTGGTGGTAGTGGTGATGTAGTGTGGTGGTAGTGGTGATGTAGTGTGGTGGTAGTGGTGACGTAGTGTGATCGTAGCGGTGGTGTAGTGTGGTGGTAGTGGTGATGTAATGTGGTGGTAGTGGTGGTGTAGTGGGGTGGTAGTGGTGATGTAATGTGGTGGTAGTGGTGGTGTAGTGTGATGGTAGTGGTAATGTAGTGTGGTAGTGGTGGTGACGTAGTTTGATAGTAGTGGTGATGTAGTGTGGTGGTAGTTTTGATGTAGTGTGGTGGTAGTGGTGACGTAGTGTGGTGGTAGTGGTGATGTAGTGGTGGTAGTGGTGATGTAGTGTGGTGGTAGTGGTGATGTAGTGTGATGGTAGTGGCGATGTAGTGTTGGTGGTGGTGATGTACATGCAGTGTGGTAGTAGTGGTGACGTAGAGTGATGGTAGTGGTGATGTAGTGTGGTGGTAGTGGTGATGTAGTGTGGTGGTAGTGGTGATGTAGTGTGGTGGTAGTGGTGATGTAGTGGTGATGTAGTGTGGTGGTAGTGGTGATGTAGTGGTGATGCAGTGTGATGGTAGTGGTGGTGTAGTGTGGTGGTAGTGGTGACGTAGTGTGGTGGTAGTGGTGATGTAGTGTGGTGGTAGTGGTGATGTAGTGTTGTGGTAGTGGTGATGTAATGTGGTGGTAGTGGTGATGTAGTGTGCTGGTAGTGGTGATGTAGTGTGATGGTAGTGGTGATGTAGTGTGGTGGTAGTGGTGATGTAGTGTGATGGTAGTGGTGATGTAGTGTGATGGTAGTGGTGATGTAGTGTGGTGGTAGTGGTGATGTAGTGGTGACGTAGTGTGGTGGTAGTGGTGATGTAGTGTGATGGTAGTGGTGATGTAATGTGGTGGTAGTGGTGATGTAATGTGGTGGTAGTGGTGGTGTAGTGTGGTGGTAGTGGTGGTGTCGTGTGGTGGTAGTGGTGGTGTAGTGTGGTGGTAGTGGTGATGTAATGTGGTGGTAATGGTGGTGTAGTGTGGTGGTAGTGGTGGTGTATGTAGTGTGGTGGTGGTGGTGGTGTAGTGTGGTGGTAGTGGTGGTGTAGTGTGGTGGTAGTGGTGGTGCAGTGTGATGGTAGTGGTGATGTAGTGTGGTGGTAGTGGTGGTGTAGTGTGGTGGTAGTGGTGGTGTAGTGTGGTGGTAGTGGTGATGTAGTGTGGTGGTAGTGGTGGTGTAGTGTGGTGGTAGTGGTGGCGTAGTGTGGTGGTAGTTGTGGTGTAGTGTGGTGGTAGTGGTGGTGCAGTGTGATGGTAGTGGTGATGTAGTGTGGTGTAGTGTGGTGGTAGTGGAGGTGTAGTGTGGTGGTAGTGGTGATGTAGAGTGGTGGTAGTGGTGATGTAGTGTGGTGGTAGTGGTGATGTAGTATGGAAGTAGTGGTGATGTAGTGTGGTGGTAGTGGTGGTGTAATGTGGTGGTAGTGGTGGTGCAGTATGATGGTAGTGGTGATGCAGTGTGATGGTAGTGGTTATGTAGTGTGGTGGTAGTGGTGATGTGGTGTGGTGATAGTGGTGATGTAGTATGGAGGTAGTGGTGATGTGGTTTGGTGATAGCGGTGATGTAGTATGGAGGTAGTGGTGATGTAGTATGATGGTAGTGGTGTATGTAGTGTGTTGATAGTGGTTATGTAGTGTGGTGCTAGTGGTGATGTGGTGTGGTGATAGTGGTGATGTAGTATGGAGGTAGTGGTGATGTGGTGTGGTGATAGTGGTCATGTAGTATGGAGGTAGTGGTGATGTGGTGTGGTGATAGCGGTGATGTAGTATGGAGGTAGTGCTGATGTGGTGTGGTGATAGTGGTGATGTGGTGTGGTGGTAGTGGTGATGTGGTGTGGTGATAGTGGTGATGTAGTATGGAGGTAGTGGTGATGTGGTGTGGTGGTAGTGGTGATGTAGTGTGGTGGTAGTGGTGATGTGGTGTGGTGATAGTGGTGATGTAGTATGGAGGTAGTGGTGATGTGGTGTGGTGGTAGTGGGGATGTGGTGTGGTGATAGTGGTGATGTAGTATGGAGGTAGTGGGGATGTGGTGTGGTGATAGTGGTAATGTAGTATGGTGGTAGTGGTGATGTGGTATGGTGGTAGTGGGGATGTGGTGTGGTGATAGTGGTAATGTAGTATGGAGGTAGTGGGGATGTGGTGTGGTGATAGTGGTAATGTAGTATGGAGGTAGTGGGGATGTGGTGTGGTGATAGTGGTGATGTAGTATGGAGGTAGTGGGGATGTGGTGTGGTGATAGTGGTGATGTAGTATGGAGGTAGTGGGGATGTGGTGTGGTGATAGTGGTAATGTAGTATGGTGGTAGTGGGGATGTGGTGTGGTGATAGTGGTGATGTAGTATGGAGGTAGTGGTGATGTGGTGTGGTGGTAGTGGGGATGTGGTGTGGTGATAGTGGTAATGTAGTATGGAGGTAGTGGGGATGTGGTGTGGTGATAGTGGTAATGTAGTATGGTGGTAGTGGTGATGTGGTATGGTGATAGTGGTGATGTAGTATGGAGGTAGTGGTGATGTGGTGTGGTGGTAGTGGGGATGTGGTGTGGTGGTAGTGGGGATGTGGTGTGGTGATAGTGGTGATGTAGTATGGTGGTAGTGGTGATGTGGTGTGGTGATAGTGGTGATGTAGTATGGAGGTAGTGGTGATGTGGTGTGGTGATAGTGGTGATGTAGTATGGAGGTAGTGGTGATGTGGTATGGTGATAGTGGTGATGTAGTATGGAGGTAGTGGTGATGTGGTGTGGTGGTAGTGGGGATGTGGTGTGGTGGTAGTGGGGATGTGGTGTGGTGATAGTGGTGATGTAGTATGGAGGTAGTGGTGATGTGGTGTGGTGGTAGTGGTGATGTGGTGTGGTGATAGTGGTGATGTAGTATGGAGGTAGTGGTGATGTGGTGTGGTGGTAGTGGGGATGTGGTGTGGTGGTAGTGGGGATGTGGTGTGGTGGTAGTGGGGATGTGGTGTGGTGATAGTGGTAATGTAGTATGGAGGTAGTGGGGATGTGGTGTGGTGATAGTGGTAATGTAGTATGGTGGTAGTGGTGATGTGGTGTGGTGATAGTGGTGATGTAGTATGGAGGTAGTGGTGATGTGGTGTGGTGATAGTGGTGATGTAGTATGGAGGTAGTGGTGATGTGGTATGGTGATAGTGGTGATGTAGTATGGAGGTAGTGGTGATGTGATGTGGTGGTAGTGGGGATGTGGTGTGGTGGTAGTGGGGATGTGGTGTGGTGATAGTGGTGATGTAGTATGGAGGTAGTGGGGATGTGGTGTGGTGATAGTGGTGATGTAGTATGGAGGTAGTGGTGATGTGGTGTGGTGGTAGTGGTGATGTGGTGTGGTGGTAGTGGTGATGTGGTGTGGTGATAGTGGTGATGTAGTATGGAGGTAGTGCTGATGTGGTGTGGTGATAGTGGTGATGTAGTATGGAGTTAGTGGTGATGTGGTGTGGTGGTAGTGGTGATGTGGTGTGGTGGTAGTGGTGATGTGGTGTGGTGATAGTGGTGATGTAGTATGGAGGTAGTGGGGATGTGGTGTGGTGATAGTGGTGATGTAGTATGGAGATAGTGGTGATGTGGTGTGGTGGTAGTGGTGATGTGGTGTGGTGGTAGTGGGGATGTGGTGTGGTGATAGTGGTAATGTAGTATGGAGGTAGTGGTGATGTGGTGTGGTGGTAGTGGGGATGTGGTGTGGTGATAGTGGTAATGTAGTATGGAGGTAGTGGGGATGTGGTGTGGTGATAGTGGTAATGTAATATGGTGGTAGTGGTGATGTGGTATGGTGATAGTGGTGATGTAGTATGGAGGTAGTGGTGATGTGGTGTGGTGGTAGTGGGGATGTGGTGTGGTGGTAGTGGGGATGTGGTGTGGTGATAGTGGTGATGTAGTATGGTGGTAGTGGTGATGTGGTGTGGTGATAGTGGTGATGTAGTATGGAGGTAGTGGTGATGTGGTGTGGTGATAGTGGTGATGTAGTATGGAGGTAGTGGTGATGTGGTATGGTGATAGTGGTGATGTAGTATGGAGGTAGTGGTGATGTGGTGTGGTGGTAGTGGGGATGTGGTGTGGTGGTAGTGGGGATGTGGTGTGGTGATAGTGGTGATGTAGTATGGAGGTAGTGGTGATGTGGTGTGGTGGTAGTGGGGATGTGGTGTGGTGATAGTGGTGATGTAGTATGGAGGTAGTGGTGATGTGGTGTGGTGGTAGTGGGGATGTGGTGTGGTGGTAGTGGGGATGTGGTGTG
>JAWQFJ010000937.1:55000-72500 GCA_034096865.1 Theodoxus fluviatilis
GAACGCGCGCATGTGTATGCATGCGTATGGATGTGCTCCTGTGTGTGCTTGTGTATGCATGTGTGTGTACGTGTGTGTGCATGTGTATGCATGTGGTGTATGTATATGCATGTGTGTTCATGTATGTTGACGTATGTACGTCATACGAAAGATATTTGAAACAAAACAAAATGCAAAAATTAATTTAAAAACACCACTATCAGAAAACAACTAAACAGTCCTTCTCGATTGGGTTGAGAGTGCAGGTGCTAGTAATAGTCTCACAACTCCTTTGACACATTCGGATAGTAATGATCACACTGTTAATACATATGTGATGAGTCTGCAACCTGATTTCAGGAGTCATTTGTCTTGATTTTAAAATGATAAAAATGAATGTGCCATCTTTAACGCATGAAATGAAATGCATGTAAAACGTCTATTAGTAAGAGAAAAGTGGTCGCAAAGGCGTATTAGTGACTTTCGCAAGCAGTGTAAATATCAGTGTAGGAGATTACTGGCTTTGAGAAGAACTGGTTAAACATCCGAGCGTGCACATGTAATGCATATTGGGAAATTGTATGTTTCCTATTGGCAATAAAGTGATTTGATATGCATGCGTGTGCATGTGTGTGCATGCGTGTGCATGTATGTGTGCATGTGTGTGTATATGTGTGTGCATTTGTGCGCACGTGTGCATGCTGAGGTTCTTTGATTCCGCCTGTCCATCTGCGTCTCAGCGTTCGTCTCATCTTCACTGTCTTCTTGCGTCTTCAACCACCTGGTATTTCTTTATTCTGGTATGATTTGAGTTCATTAAAAGTTTCTTTAATACCAACGCGCTTCTTCGTATACAACCATGTTTCGTCAACGCAGCTGTTTTCGATGGTACACGGAGCAACAAAGGACTGTAGATTTTGAATAAACCTTGAAACTCAGACTCAAGCGGCACATGTGTTTGCACATTCTCACGCGCTTCAAGTCCAGAGTAGCTTCATGTGAAAGTGCACTATCCGTTTCGGAAGTAGCTGCTGTTTGCTAATCTTCCATCAAGGTTCTGCGTGAGACACAAGTTTCTTTATGTACTGCCCACCATGGTTAGCGAGCTGCTTCCAGGAGGCACGTTAACCAAAGAGCCAGATTTCTGACATCTGGAGCTGTTGACTGTGTCCTCATGAAAGCTCTCGGTCCTCGCCAGTCAACATCTCCTCCACAAGAACAGCGTTCTGCTTCCACCAAGCCCCTTGCCTCTGCCAGTGCCAAGTACTAACCGGTGAAATACATCGGTCCCTTCTGTCTATCGCGGTCACTGGACGGTTCAATGGACAAGTAATAAAGCAGACCACTCGGAACGGTGTAGAACCAGGAACTTTGTGAGAAGTCGTGGTAACTTTCATTACTGACATGAGCAGACTGCGCCAATGGGAAAGGTATAATACTAACATAAATGGTGAGACATCGGTTGGGAGACCAGACATTTGGATTGCATAAAACTGAGCCATCACCTCGGGTGATTTTCTGCATGTGTACAATGGGGCGTTTTGGTCCTGTTTCATTGGGTTGATTATGGGTAGCCTCGGGCACCTCAGCGTGTCACTACACCCTTCTCGGGAAGATATCCCAATAGGCCGGTCCACTGAGAATTGCACAATTCTGAGAGTGGTTTACACGAGCGTTACATTCACACAGATGAATCTTCTGCCATGTCCTGCAATACACGTTATTTGTGTTAGCTTTGATTCCGACCACTCGAGGGAACCAATCTCGTCGAGGAGCTAACTCATCTATATCCCACCTTCACTTAGAAGATTTGCTGTTTCGGAAATTATTTTCTACCATTTAAAATGTCGAATGTAAAATTAGGATCTCTTACTGCCAGGACACATAGGTAGAAAGAGAAAAATGCATCGATTTGAAAAAAAAGTTTCTTAGAGGATACACGTAGAGTTGGAAACTGAAAGTGTATGAGTTGAACGTGCCTTTCATAAGGGTATAAGTAGTTCTCTGCGATATTTTCTCTGAATATAATCCTGCCCGCCAAAAACCAAGGCTACAGCAAAATGTTGTTACGTTGTACTGTTATGTGGGGATTATCTTAAGCCGTGGTAAGCTCCTAACATAACAACTGGCATTCTCTGGAGACAGAGATCAAATCCCCTGAAGACGGAGTGTGGCTGCCTATATGGCGGAGTGTTCAAAAACAGTCACACACGCAATCATCTCACCCACTTGGGTGATCCTGGGAGTGTTTAGCCCAGGTACGCAACAACAACAACAACAACAACAACAACATCCTGCCTGCAGCTTTTGCCAAACTTTTCAGTGAGTGGACAAAGGGGTGAACACTCGGGATTATCTGTATGGCTTCGCTAGTTCTTTAACAGAGGATGGATGGATGGAATTTAATGGCCTATCAGCCAGCAAACACCGAGGACGATAACGGGGTTTGATCATGCCCATTTCTACGTGAGACATACAAAGTCTTGAGAATAATGATGTTCACCTCATATGCATCTTATGATCTTCCATAAATCCAGGAACTCACAAAATAACAAAAAATATGGAGGAGTTAAAACAGAGTTAAACCATTTCTACCATACGTGATATAGACGATAAATTAATGTTGAAGGGAAATTAGCGGGAGCGTTCTCTCACCTTCTTATCGAAATCATCTTTGCTTGACGGAAACGTATCAGGTGCATTGTAAACCAACGCGCAGCCGGTCAAGAACCTTCAGCATGGACGTAAGACGTCGGGAAGGCATTTTTGGTAGACGTCAGACAATTGCGTGGGAGGATATCATACCCTGACGTCAGCAGTGTCAAGTTTGGCGCCATGACGCCTGTCGAAAACTCTTCAACTTTTCACGGCAGACACTGGATCATCTCGTTCATGGCAGAGTAAAACGATTTCTGCCACTCCATTTCCTTGCGATTAAAGGTTTCAGGTATTATAGGTCAAGCATTAAATGAGGGCTGGATGTGCTAGCGAAAAAAATGAGGTACCAGATCAATTTTTTTGTGGCACACACGTGTCTCAGCGACGCGTGACTGGACGTACATATACACTGGCACCAACGATTATATTCCCCTGTAAGCCTCTTGACAGTTTTTTCTGTTCCCTTTTCGATTTCTGTGTGTAAGAAAGTATCTGTGCGTGTGCGTGTGTGTGTGCGTGTGTGTGTGTGTGTGCGTACGTTCATACGTGCGTGCGTGGTGCGTGCTTGTGTGCATGCATGTGTGTGTGCGTGTGTGTGTGCGTGCGTATGTGTGTGCGTGCGTATGTGTGTGCGTGCGTATGTGTGTGCGTGCGTATGTGTGTGCGTGCGTGGTTGTGTGGATGTTTATGTGTTTGCATGCGTATATTGTGAGCGTGCGTGCGTGTGTATGCATGTGCATGCGTGTGTGTGTGCGTGCGTGTGTGTGCGTGTGTGCGCGCGCATGTGCGTGCGTGCGTACATAGATATGCAGGTGTGTTCATAGATACGTAGGTTGCCATAGATTCTGGGCATCTGAATTTGGGCTGCAGTCTTTTCTTCAACACCACTGACATCTTAAGTTAGACGTATCATCATACTAAGTGGCTAGATTGGTAGCTGTGGAAGTGTAAGTGTGCACTTCTGAGTATCTGAGTGTGTGTGTGTGTGTGTGTGTGTGTGTGTGTGTGTGTGTGTGTGTGTGTACGTGCGTACGCATGTGTGTGTGCATGTACATGTATGTGTGCGTGCCTGTCTGTTTTTAATCTGTTTGCGTATTCGAGAGCGCGTACGTGTGAGTGTGCTACGTGTATGCATGCATGCGTGCGTGGCATGCTTCAATATGACGTCCCAGAGAACAAATCGAGGATTTCTGCATTTGCAACGAAACTGTTGCCAACGTAGGTCCATCTGCACAGGTTGGTCTCAAGTTTTCCAGTACCGCGTGACTGTCGTATCTGAGCTGGAAAAGATCGATTCTTCGGGGAAAACAGTGTATTGAGAGATCGTGCATCACGTGCGGACGAAATGTGATGTCCTCGCCTTCTCACTCATTAATAACAAAAGATGCTTGCTGCCATGTTTATAGTACAGCTATGAGGGATGAGGCGAAAACTGAAGCAGCGTGCTCGTCACGTTATCTGAAATGGACAGACTTCTCCTCTGTATTCAGACAGAAATCTCGAGTTGAAAAAAAAATCTGTAAATACTTGACAGCTCAGAATATTAATCTCGCACGATTTATCATGCTGTCAAAGATAAAGAAAAGTCAGAAAAGCTTCCAGAAGTTGGTCACACTAGTGAACTCGTCCGAAGAGAGGGGTGTGGGGAAGACAGCCGAGCTGGTGGGCCACGCAAGCTGGCAGGTCACAATATCTGGTTGGCTGTGTTTTACGAGGTTTTTTCCCTCTCCGAATCTTCAGATTCTTTTGTCATTCTGTATGTGAATCACTGCGAATTCACTGGGATTAATCGACCTAGATCGCTTGTTAATCAGATGCTGCGGCCCGCTGTCTTGTGTGGCCCGCCAGCTCGGCTGTCTTTCCACACCCCTCTCCTCGGACGAGTCCACTCGTGTGACCCCCTCTGGAAGCTTTTTCAAAAGTGAGACTCAGTGTGTGAGTTTCTACAAAACAGTAACAAACAGCCGTAGTCGCGCAATGCCCACCTCCCCCACTTCCCCTTTACCCCCTCCTCCCTCCTCTACAACACCCATTCCTCCCACCCCCACAACCCCCTTCCTCCCACCCCCACCCTCTCCATTAGCTGGATCCCTTGACTGTTGGACTTTTGGGCATTTTTTCACATTCGGTATCAATAGTGGTCACTGACCCACATCGGAGATTCGTGCCATTAGATATGTGTAGAAACAAGTCAGTGTCCCTGTGATGTTGAATTTGAACAGCTATTTATAGCCTTCTCTCTCTCTCTCTCTCTCTCTCTCTCTCTCTCTCTCTCTCTGTCTCTCTCTGTCTCTCTCTGTCTCTCTCTCTCTCTCTCTCTCTCTCTCTCTCTCTCTCTCTCTCTCTCTCTCAGATTTATTGTTTTCTACTGGAAGTATGCGGCACCCCTGACTCGGAAGAAGGAGGGATGGAAAGATTTGGAAAGATGACGCCAACTGATCGACTTGAGGTGCGTGCATAGACGCGATGAGAGCAGCTATTGTACGAAAAACAGGCCGGTGTCAGCATATGTCAACATGATGAAAGCAGATGTAAAGGCCGGTGTCAGCATATGTCAACATGATGAAAGCAGATGTAAAGGCCGGTGTCAGCATATGTCAACATGATGAAAGCATATGTAAAGGCAATAAAATTTTGACATCTGCCTATGCCTCGCAAGCCCTCACGCCTATGCAATGCAGCCATGCACCCACGCATTCAGCGTGGCTGAGACTAGTGAATATAGTCTCAGCAACAGGTTGGTCACGTGATAGCCTTAATTCTTCCATAACATGCATACCACCGTTCTGAACACAGAGTCTCGGCCACGCTGAATGGCATATCACATCGTGAGTGTATTCCTCCGCTTGTTGTGATACACTCGATACTGGCAGCCATGTTTTCGTCAATTCATTTTCTAAACATCGATTTCCCATGAATGTAAAACTTGTATGCGGTAAACTTCGAATCACAAGAGTGTAATATTGTGAACTCTACTAATTATAAGGACTTTGAATACAACAGCAATATTTATACTTCATTGAGCGAGTAAGGCAACCAATCCCGTCTGCATAATCTTCAATACACACAGAAACCCACTGAGTGCTTTTGCTGATGAGGAATCATTAATTTAATGTATGCTTAGAAGGATTAAACTTAGAAAAACTGCTTCTGAGCTATCCGATAATGTCGAACTTCGGAATCGGACGGATTCCTACAGAAGAAACTTCCATTCGATTAACGTTCAACACAGACGGAATGTAGGTTAAATCACTTACTGACTCCATCAGTCGATACACGAATGATCGAAGTGTGGAGCTCGTCAAACAGTGTGAAGGCAGTTAGACCACAGGTTCCGGCCAGAAAGCATTTACTTGCGAGAGTATAACCATAGATTCACGAAACCAGCCCGGACCCATAGGAATCCTTTTCGCTGCGTTTATAGTAGCTCCAAAGATCGCGTGCATTACTATATACACAATCGCACGTGCTCAAGGCAGTTTGCAACCTTATAGACACGTTCGCGCTAAAAGTAGTTCTCAAATGATTTCCTGAAAATCTCATAGATTAGTTTTATTAGAACACCAAATTTGTGTTTATCTATCGGGATAAATAATTGGAGTGAAATAAAATCGCCTCTTTTTACTCTCAATGGTCTTCTGATCATGTTGAATTTTGATTGGTAGAATCATTGGAATGTGGAGCCGAAGTCACGTGACCAACCTGTGTCAGAGATACTATGTCTCTGTGTTCAGAATGGCACCCACGTCGAGCAGGCCGTTTTTGTTTGTAGGAAATTTAATGCCTAATGTTTGAGGGTTGTAAATAAGATGTATGAGACAATTACTTTTAAGCATTGCCAGTAGGCGCCTATTCACAGGTTCTAGAAACAATACTGGTGTGCATTTATTAGTGTCATTTACATTTCTGTGTGTGCAGTTTGCATGAAATCATACGAAACACTTTCAAGAAACATTTCCGGCTTTCTTCTAATAGCTACGAGTGCGAGTCGGTATGGAAAGGTGGAAGGAAGCTAGCAAACGTAATAAAGAAGAAACATCGATGATAAAAGCCCTGCATGCAGCCATATTTGAACAAAGTCAACCATCAGCTGTGACCCAATACTCTGTGCTTATTAAGGAAAGAAGTTTGAATCAAATGGATTTTTTTCTCATATTTGGATCAAACATTTATCGGGTTCCTGCATATCACGAAACTGGCCAAGGGTATAAATCGGTTATGGTGTTCATCTTCTTAGAATACTGTGCGTGATTCATAATGCGCAAGAATCAAATCATTAAGATTATAGGAAATCGGTTGTGGCATTCATCTCCTTGGTGCCATCCTGATTTGTCCTGGTCTGTCTAATTTCTGCCTCTTATGGCTCTGATCGCAGAGATTCATTAATGGAATGTAGTTATCTCCTTCTATCTCATCTTAGTGTTAAAGCACTGAACAGATGATGAAATTTTAGTTCAGGATGTATGCACGCGTGAGCTTGCGCGGATACGAGCGCCTGCGTGTAAACATGTGGAGACGTGCATGCGCATGTGTGTATCTTTGCGTCCTTAAAACAGAGTCACGCACAGATTGGGGAAAGGAGAATGGATAACATTTCGCTCCTCCTCCAATTTGTGATGCTGCCAATTATGAAATGTTAATCAAGTCGTTCTAAAGGTTTGTGTGAATTGCAAAGGGAGAGAATTTAATTAGACCTTTGGATTCAAATTTTTGGGGGACAAATTTGCCTCTGGGTCAGCTGATGTGGTCCCCAATTTTCCCACGAGCACCTAAAAACAGCCAATGGTTCAAACGATTAGCGTGGAATAATTGCGTTAAAAAAAGCAGTGAGAGCAGCGAACGGTTTTAATGAACCCTCGTTGACCCCGTGTTTGAAAGATCCTGTTGTGAATTTCTTCACCCATGATCGATGCACTGTGGACGTGGTGCCACGCGACACGACGCGACACGACGCGACACGACACGACAGGACACGACAGGACACTGAGCCTGTCTCTAGACGTCCGCGCCTGTGAAAGTATTAACAGCAGAGCTGAACGCCGATGACGCGAGGTAGACCCCAGCCCTGACAGCTGCCATGTAGAGAATGAGAAAATAGGATTGAAAAGTAAATCGCCTTACCTGGTCTCTGTCCGCCTTTCCTGCTGTCTGGTGGCTAGGATGCACCCCCGCACTAACATCACCGATTTGGTCCGTCGGGGCAGAGCGGACTGAAAGAGGAGGAAATAGATGTGGTTTCATTGTCTGCAAGGTAATGACGCTGAAAAGTCCACTGGAAGATATGGTCAGATTTCCTAAGATGCTTGAAGCATCTTTCTGTTTGAAATGGTGGAATCCTTAGGGGCCTGATGTTTCCGTACACGCCTGCTGAGACTTCAAGGCGAAAATTATACGAGTTGACAGTGCGTGGTATGTGCAGTGTTGTAAACTAGTGAAGAAGAATGAATTGACTGAATGTACCACCATAACTGCCACCGCCACCACCACTACCATCACCACCATCACTTTCACCATCACCACCATTACTATCACCACCAACACAGCAACCACCACCACCAAAACTTCAATCATTATTAATATCACCACAACAACACGGCCACCACCACGATCACCACCACGACCACTGCCACCACTAGATAGTTTTCTTTTGCTGTTGTTGTTCATATCTTACTGTCTGAGAAAAATAAATGCCATTTGCGTGAGATATTCTTAAAACAGATTAAGTGGTGGTACCTTCTGCAACACGAGAATTAGTCTAATACATTTTCTGCAGTCCACAACGTCACATCAACAACAAGAAACTAACAAAGGAAACCAGATTAGCAAGTATCGCAGTTGAGGACGTCGGTGTGTTAAGCGGCGACAACAATAAGTCCGTTTGGAAACATACCAACTTAATTAGTCTAGTACAGTTTCTGCTGTCAGCAACTGTCGGCGTCAACAACGAGAAACAAACAAAGGAAACCACATTAGCAAGAATCGCGGTGTTGAAGACGTCGGTCTCTTGGTGGGCGACGACGACGACGATAAGTTTGTTGGGATGGATGGAGTATTACGGCCAATCAACCTTTGTAGGCGATGAAAGGCCATTGAGCACAACATTTGAATAGTTTAGAGTAAGCGCAAAATGTCCCAAGATATTCGCCTCTTACGAAACGCGTAGGGATACGCGGGAAAGTTCGTTGGGCAACATGCCAAATGGATTTGCACACATGCCCGCTTCAGTTTTGCCTCACGTCAGCACGGAGATCGTCAAGTACAGCGAGGCTGAGCAAAACGTATCCACGCCATGTAGACGGCAAGTGGCCCAACAGCAACCCGCAGCTTTGCTGAAAATAGCCAGACGAGTCCAGACGGAGCAGAAATGAGACTGGTGGGTGGGCATGATAAACAATTCGACCACTTTCCAGTTCGGTGATTGCACCACAAAGACTAGTCGTTCCTTATAGCCTGCTCTTAATTGACAAATAACTCTTGGCTAATAGTAACTAAATCTTGGCAAATTTGTTATTGGCAAACATTCGGCAAAAATCGGAAACTATTGCGCCAAGTCTTAGCAAATTTTTAGCTTCTTAATAGCTTGACGAAACCGAGCCAAGATCTCGCAAAACAAAGGACATTTGCAATATGGCATTGATCGGCATCATGCGCATACCGTAAGTGTGCAATGGCTGTAAATGTAAACGAAGCGACATATTTTTTCCGCCATTGTGCTCTGAGGGGATCTCAATAATATATCGCGCCAATAGGTATTGGCAATACATGTCAAACCAATATCCCAAGTCTTAGCAAATATTTGCCAAGTCTTGGCGAAAAGAATAAAAAACCGGAATACTTGACCGAATATTCAGCGAATATATCCCAAGACCCGGCAAATTTTGACCGAATACTTGATCAGTATTTGTCAAGGGCAAAGACCAGTGAATAGACTGGGTGACTAGGGAAAGACCTATAACAGCTGGGAAAGACTAGCAAAACGAAATATTGGGATTCGGGTCATCCGGGCATATAAGACCGAGTCTGCAGCCGCTGATACAGGGCAGTGTGGACAGGAGAATACAACACGGACCATGGTAGCTCTGCTGGTAGAGCATTTCGGGCGCAAACCGAAAGGTCGCGGGTTCAGTCCCCGCCTGTGGTCCTACATTTTCCCTGTCTGTCCCATCGCAGGGTTTCGGCTCTGTGTGTTAAACAATAGCATGTGCGAAATGACCGATAATTTGCAGTTGCTCCTGACACTAACAAGTCTGTCACGGAGAATCGGACCAATCAAATAGGGTTTCCTTGTTAACTTTTTGTCCTTTTATCCTTCAAACTGTGTATGAAATACTATGTTCCTCCGTTTTTGTTTTTTCAATTTCCTATCGCAACATGCTTTGAAGTATATATTTTTTTCTGGTCTGTAAATAATTTTATTCAAAATAGCACCGAAACGCGTACAATAAAAGGTTTGAGCAGCAGTCAAAAGGCGAAAGGGACGCTAGAAAGGGTTCTAACACCGAAACGCGTACAATCAAAGTTTGAGCGGCAGTCGAAACGCGTACAATCAAAAGTTTGAGCAGCAGTCGAATGGCGAAAGGAACGCTAGAAAGGGTTCTGTAAAGAGTTCTGAGATCACAGGGCAGCCGTCGTGTTGCAGATAACCGAATAAATAAACACGAACAGTGTGGAGCAGTTACATTGCGAAATGTGCGGTGGTCACTGGCCTAGGCCTGTGGAACCCGCAGTCTCTCTCCGCAGTCATCTCGCGATCTGGATGAGGCAAGGACACAGAAGGCATTGCCTCGGAGGATAGCCATCCCGATTCGTTGTTTGAGCCACATGGTCTCCCGTGGCTCGCCCGTCTCCCCCTTCAGTCTTCTTCCAATTTCCTCGATGGTCTTGAGTGTTGAAGGTCAGAAGACTCCGGTGGTCTCGAAGGCGAGGGGCTCAAAGCGGTGTCGTTCGGCCAGGATGCGGTATTTAGTCCTCTTCGCCCCTTCCGCTGCCTCTGCTGCAGATGACGGTTGCAGGGCGCTGGAAATGATGTTACTGGGGGCGAAAGAATCCACGCACGTCACATCCCAGACCAAGTTTCGGTCGTTGGAGAAGGGCAAGATGGTCATCCCATCTGGACGCTTGCCGTCGTCTCTGTCGAGCCCGGTTGGTTCCAGGACAGATGGTATTCCAGCGCTCTGGAGGGCACGTCTCACCACGTCGTTCAAAGCAGAGTGGCGTGGGAAACGGCCGGCGCTTGCTCGACAGGAGAGGGCGTGATGTTTATTTAGTATATTTATTCCATCTGTAAGTTGCGACTGTCTCTTTCGCATCGTCGATGTAAACACTGGGATTCCCCTAGCGACTTTTCCGGTGCAAGCTAGCACAGTAAATCGAAACCGAAACCAGGGGCGTGTTTGTTTGGCCCAAAATCTCGAGAGAATCGCGAGGGCTAGGCGTTTCCTACGTTCCTCGCTCATATGGACACACTCGCCGTGAAGGCGGGAGGCCGAGGGAGGTTCGGAGCTCCCTCGATCCTTCCCGCTGCAGTGACTCGGATGAGCCAAAATGGCGGAGACAGTTCGAGTTGGGCTAGTGTTCGAAGAGAACAGTGCCTGTAATGTGCTTCTCAGGGTTCGAGAATGGAAAAGTGTACGTACACGGACGTATTTGCTGTTCGAGTGTTCATTTATATTGAGAGAGGAGTAGGTGTATTAGGTATTTCTGGACATACACTGCCGAAATTTATTTATCGCTTGCAGTATACGTACGCTCAATGAATTATGTCCCTTCACCGCATATGTACGCTCTATAAATTATGTCCCTTGAATTGATCGAAATGAATCGAGCATAACATTTTCGACAAAATTGTCTACAGTTGAATCCGGGGTGCTTTTTTAATAGAAAAAGTTCCCGTGCCATTCGATATGACACCATGGTGTGTTCTATGACGCGAAATGGTCATATCTGAATCGTCAGTTATTTCGTCTATCGGCAACTTCTTCACCGACTCTGGCGCCAGGACGCAGCCATGTTCTTCCGCCTTGCGAGATGATTGGCCGTTTTTCTAGCTGTATGATTGTCTCACTCGCCCTCGACTAGCCATTCAGGGAGAATCGCGAGATTTGTGGCCAAACAAACGCGCCCCAGTAGTCGTTTCGATAAGCCTTTTTTCGTGCACATGTCAATTCACAGTGATACGATCAATTCACAGCAATACCATAATTGCAGCTCACTCTTGGATCTCGATCCCGTGTGGGCAAAATTGCTGTTATCCACGCTCTCACATATGAACGCTGTATGTCGCATGGTATCCAAGCTCTCACATATGAACGCTGTATCTCACATGGTATCCAGGCTCTCACATATCAACGCTGTATCTCACATGGTATCCAGGCTCTCACATATTAACGCTGTATCTCACATGATATCCAAGCTCTCACACTTGAACGCTGTAACTCGCATGGTATCCAAGCTCTCACATATGATCGCTGTATCTCACATGGTATCCAGGTCTCACACTTGAACGCTGTATCTCACATGGTATCCAGGCTCTCACATATCGACGCTGTATCTCACATGGTATCCAAGCTCTCACATATGAACGCTGTATCTCACATGATATCCAGGCTCTCACACTTGAACGCTGTATCTCACATGATATCCAGGCTCTCACACTTGAACGCTGTATCTCACATGGTATCCAGGTCTCACACTTGAACGCTGTATCTCACATGTATCCAAGCTCTCACACATGAACGCTGTATCTCACATGGTATCCAGGCCCTCACATATGAACGCTGTATCTCACATGGTATCCAGGCTCTCACATATGAACGCTGTATCTCGCATGGTATCCAGGCTTTCACACTTGAACGCTGTATCTCACATGGTATCCAAGCTCTCACATATGATCGCTGTATCTCACATGGTATCCACGCTCTCTCATATGAACGCTGTATCTCACATGGTATCCACGCTCTCACACTTGAACGCTGTATCTCACACGTTATCCGCACTCTCACAGTGCCCTGTTAATACACCATTTTCAGGTTCTCTAGAACTTTCTTGCAACAACTAGAATCCACTCGATTGTCTCGAAGCAGCTCAAAGCGACGTCATGTGACCCATCACACGTGATTCCGCCCTGACGACATGACGTAACTAAGCAACGGCTTTGTTGTGGGGACTGCATAAAGCTGGAAACTTCCATGATGCTTTTGCATTTTCCAGCACTTTAAAACAAGTACACCAGAAAGTCAGTGACATTTATTGTTTACATTGTGTATTTAGATTTTCACTGATGCAAAACGATGCCCTTAAAACGACATGATTTCAGCACAACTGACATGATGTGCGTTTCGAATCTTTAAATCTTTTTTTTTAGGGTATCAAACCTTGTTTTTTTCTGAAGCTTAAAACAATTTTTATTGTCGCACGGTTGGCAAAGGTAACTTTTCGTTACCATGAATATTGTTTTAACCTAGGAGCTCTGACATGTGTTACGCGAATGAAACGAAAGTACCGTTTCTGTCGTATCATTGGTCCCAGTACCTAACTGATGATGCGCAAATAATATTATGAGGTTCTGATATCAGGATCTTCCTTAACGCTGTACCTGTTCATTCTAATGCCAAATGCTGACAGATGTTTACATAATGTAAATGTAAAGAACACGTCAGTAAATGGTGTCCTGGACTCTTCAATGGGGAGTACCATCCTCCTGCCAAGGTTGCAACATGTCCCACAATGGACGTGAAAATGTTCAGAATGACTCCTGAGGGCATGGATTTTCCATTCCAAATTGTCATCGTTATGACATTCGTGGGGGTTTATCTGTAAAAATTGTGGTGGAAACAAGCTGATATTCGCTCAAGCAATTTTCTTGCGATGTGTTGAAGAAATACTAGCATTGCACTAAACAAAGAAAAAATATATTGCGATGCAAGCAAAATACAGTTGAATTTAGATTGTGTGCCCTCATTAACAGACTTGTATAAATGTAAGACTTAGAATATATACAGAAAACGGACCAAATGCAGACCCTGTACTTGACAACACACGTAGAGTGTCTGGGGCACACTCGTGACATCTGCCTTGCATTAGGGTCGGCTGATGTAAAATACGAAGTTATTATCTTCACTGTTATTTCAGTATTCTTCTCTGTGACTGAGTTGCCGCCGGGGTTACCAGGGCTCGATAGAGCCGCCATTTTCAAGAGCGGCCATCTTTGTATTGCAAGCCTAGGGGATGGCTGGCGTGAAAGGTTACATCGGCATTGGCCGTGTCCTGGCATTGTACAGAGCAGAAATCAATGCTGGAACTACTCCCTGCAAACAGACCGCTTTGTCGTGTGGGTTCCGGCCAATGTGCTTCGTATTTTGCTCTGTAGGTCACCTCAGATCCCCGCAGAGTGAGAGGGCTGCCTTTGAACCGCTGGGATTTGTTTTGTATGAATAGTAAGAGATGTAGCGATGGCGGAAGGCGACAAAACGACTGTGTATTGTGTGTTTAATGGATGGCATTGACAACAAACAGCTACACAACCCACGCTTCCATCACTTTTAGTACGATGGAGTGCATGGACTAACTGACATCCAGACATGACCTAACATAAATCGAATTATAGGCATTGTAGGCATACTCAAATACTCAACCCACTCAATCATCTCCCGTCTCTTCAATGCAACCCCAGCTCCACACTCAAACATCCCAAACGCATGAGCTTGAATTTACGCTGTCGAACCGTCTAATTAGAAAGACATACCGTTCTAAGCAAAGCAAGCTTATAGGTAGAGTGTGGTGCATGAAGAATTGACCAATCAATGACACGACAAAAACACACTGCTCTTGCTGCCTTTAGAGACAACGAAAACAAAGCGAAATAATGGCAGGTAAAGTATGTGCAACTACCAAATCCACACTGATCCATCAGCTCCAAAATATCTTCAAACACACTGCAACATATCGAGCACCATAAGAAGACTTGCACAGTTTGCAATGGAGGCAAGTTGAGAGACTTCCTGAAGTGCAACAAGGCTGCGATTGCAGGGTGTAACGTCATTCGACTGCAGAAACCCAGTATGTGCTGACGTCAACGTTCCTGTGCCTAATGAGCCTCTTCCTCTCATTTTCAACAGCAATGGAGGTAGTCTATGAAATGCTTGAGTCAACATCGGAACCTGCTTACTTCCCAAACCAGAGGCGAGGTAAAGTTACAGAACTCACAATGGAGTTGTTGCAAGCGAGATGCCTCCTGGAATTGGACACTGGGATTCCACGATTGGGTATTTTTCGCACGAGCCTCAGCCTCAAGGTCATCCTTGCGAATTCTGCACACAGATCGGGTCTTAAAGACCTGATGTAGTCTTTATGCTCCCGGGTAGTCTCTTTGCTGCATGGGGCCATCTTTGGCCGAGAAACCGAATCAGACCCTAAAAGGCCAGCAACCTGGGGTTGCAGCTGATCAGAATGCCATCGAGTAGCTCCTGCTTTATGTTGCAGTAAGTTCATTTCCTCCCATTTGGATCTGGCTATGGAGTCTTAGACACATTTTTGGGCGGAATGCAATAACTTTACGACGTAGTTCTCATTTAGAACTCCGACTGCTCTGAAAAAGACGGAGTTGACCATGCTTGTTAAACACATGTGCAGTGACACTGACAGTGCATTGCGTCCACCTTTCTTTTGTCAGTTTGTAAGCTGATAGATGCGACAGAAAGTGTATTCAAAGAGAAGCGAAAATGTGTATATCATCACAAGTTCTGACAATTTTATTTCTACTTAATCATCGAAACCATTTGATACTTTTTGGATGCTTTTCAGCTGCGTATGGCGAGTATACGAGAGAAAGACCATGAACTCTAGTATGTTGTCAGATCTTCCTAGCCCATGAGCAATGAAACCACATTTCATTATCGATTACAGGGGAGGTAGATGGAATATTCACGAGGCTGCGGGAAGAGAAGATGGAAACAAAAGCAAGACCAGGATGCCGGTGTAGCGTAGCCGATGGTTCATCGTAGCGGATGGTTCTGCGCATGCCCATGAGCCGGAAGTGACAACACGTTCTTGCTATAGTCCGTTTAAACATTGCTGACGCCACTCCGCCTGACTGACTTCGCACGCCCGGGGAGTTATGCTAAGATCCGGCCGCGTTAATGTATCTGCGTTTTGTGACAAACGTCTTGCTCGGCGGTACTGTACTCCATGCACCTTAACGGTGCGCGTGATTCGGGTGTAATCTTAAGTTAAACGACGTTCCAAATATTTCCGACTTCGACCATTTCAGCAGCGCCAATAAACGTCGTTTAGCTTAAGATTACACCCGAATCACGCGGACCGTTAAGGTGCATGGAGTACAGTACCGCCGAGCAAGACGTTTGTCACAAAACACAGATACATTAACGCGGCCGGATCTTAGCATAACTCCCCGGGCGTGCGAAGTCAGTCAGGCGGAGTAGCGTCAGCAATGTTTAAACGGACTATAGCAAGAACGTGTTGTCACTTCCAGCTTATGGACATGCGCAGAACCATCCGATACGATGAACCATCGGCTACGCTACACCGGTTTACGTAGCATGCACAGAGCCTAGTTAGGATGTCGTGAACTATTCAGACTGTAGCAGAACTCGCCTTGCCAGGACCGAGGTGACCGAGGACGGAGTGCTAGACTGCCAAGCTTGGAGCGTGAGACGCAGTGGCCCGTGCTCTCCAGTGCGAGAAAGCCTTTGTGAGTGCGCGAGTGCGCTCATCTAAGTTTGGGCTGGTGTCTCTCTTTGGCAGCGCTGACGTCTTCGTCGAAATCCACGGTTGACTATTATGGGAGCGCGCTTGTGTGCGTGCGTGTGTGTGTGTGTGTGTGTGTGTGTATGTGTGTGTGTGTGTGCGCGTGCGTGCGTGTGTGCGTGTGTGTGTGCTTGCTTGTGTGCGTGCATGCTTGCGTACATATCTGCGTCCATGGGCTAGGGTAAGTTCTTGATATAGAAATAATTGATCTTAGGGATTTCGGGACATGCTTACTATCCATTTGAGGAGATGGAGATAGGGGTGGAGGTGTGGGTGGCGGGACAGTGCGGCAGCTGTCGCATATCAAATGCTCAACAAATTTACTTTCACTTTCTCACAGGTAGAAAAATCGCACCGTACCTTACCACAGTCACCGAAAAGGTTACACACTTGCTTCGGTCTACTACGATAGATACCAAACAGTGGAGGCACAATGAACAGATGACTTTATAAAACCTGGCCCAGCTGATTTCAACAAGGACACCCATGCTGGAAAGGACGCTGATCTTTACGAAAGAGGCAGATGAAGTTCATGAAACCTCTCCCAGATGTTTGCTTCCATACCAATTAGCTGTACACTATGTATCCATAATTATACCTTTCACGACCCGGCATAACACTGTGCTACATAAAGCTAACTCCTCGACACGCATGATAAAAAATGAAGTTGGTGCATGACAACAACACCCCATACCCACCTCCATACCCCACCACCGTAGCCGTAATAAAAGAAAGAAAACAAAACAAAATCAAAGAAAAAGGAAGAGACCAATGTCCTTCGTCGTTTATATTGTCCTATCTTCCTTTTAAAAAATCAGATTCAGTTCATCTTTGTCCCCTACCATCTTTTCTAACTCCGATTAAATTAAATTGAAATGGATGAGCAAAAACAAAGCATGGTAAAAATCTCAAAGACTCGACCGATTCAAGAATCACTGACTGGAAATGAAGTATTGGATAGAAATGTAATCGTCGCGAACTCCGGCAGAACAACATGGAAAGGGGAAAGGAAACGTGACGAAATAATTTAGCAGCCCGAATGCGGTTGGCTGCGTTCTTGCAAACGAAATTAGGTCTCGGGGCTGCCATGGTGGCATGA
>JAWQFJ010000937.1:77500-99448 GCA_034096865.1 Theodoxus fluviatilis
AAGAAGAGACTGTCGCGCCCCACAGTCCTCAGAGTCCTGGGACTCGGGACTCTCAGACGATTCCATCTTTGACAGGAACCGCAAAAGAGCTTTCCACGTCACTCACCCGTAAGGCTGTTGCACACGAAGCCTGACGCGTCGCTCGCCCTCGATGTGGCAAGCGAGTGAACCCTTGGCACAGTCTCTAGCAATATCGATAGGCTAGCTTGTGCATGTTTCCACGGCACCGAGCCTGGTGCAATGGCAAGCCCTTGGTACATTCTCTAGCAACATCGATAGGCTAGCTTGTACATGTTTCCACGGCGCAGCCTGGCGCAGTGGCAAGTATGTATGTGAAGATTTATCCTGCCATCTGTAGAGCTCAATCAACCTCGCCATCTCGTGTTCGCTCATCGTAGACGCCATGATGGAATTTTCAGCTGGCTCACGCAGAGCCGCATCAGTAAAATAAACAGCAGTTGGAAGATATATTTAATGACGCTATCGAATCAGCGCATAATAAGACAGTTTCTACGCCGTTGTGCGGCTTGGCAGCATCGCTCTCTACACGTGTGGCAAGCAATATCCACTGTACACGTGTGGCAAGCGATGAGCACTGTACACGAGGCGTCGTGTGGGGAGCGTCAGTGTGAATGTGTGGAATCCCCTCGTGTACAACTGACTTTAGCGATCTTCTCGCTGTCTCTCTGGTCTTCAATGGCTGCCTTCGCTCTGTGTTAAACAGCGCTGTGAGGACTGAAGTCATGCGTGGATGGATGGATGGACGGATGGATGGTGGAATGGATGGTAGAATGGATGGTGGGATGGGTGGGTGGGTTTATGGATGATTGGGAGGATGGATGAATAAATGGATGGAGGGACGAATGAGTGGATAGCTGGATTGATATGGTGAGCGGATGGATGGTTGATGGAGAGAAAGGATGGATGACAGGGTGGACTGAAGAATGGACGGGTGGGTGGGTGGCTGAGTGGAAGACTAAACATGTAATTAGATCCATGTCCAAACTTCGAATTCGAGTACATCTCACACCAAAGACAGGGACAAAGCCAACGTCACACAACAAAGAAAAACGACCTTTCGTTCGATTTCTCCCATCAACAAGGTGCAAAACAGAGATGGAATTCCATATGCGTGTGGATATTTTGTTACCACTGTAGATATAAAAACCATATGAGTTGACACAAACAACTTTTTAACAACAGGTATGATCTTTTATCAGGTTTCAGATCATTTTCAAAGCAATCAGAAACTACTGTTCTTTTCAGTTAGTTTTGCGCGTGCGTAGGCTTATCTATCACTCTAAATTAGGCATCGGAGCCCAGGTGTATCTTTCATTGGCAGGTAATATTTCGAGATTTGATATAATCTGTTGACGTACCATATACAGAAGACTTATCGTCTGTTTCCACTTTTATCCATGTGAGGTACAGCAACGGAGTTCGACATTTAATTAGCATACATCAAGCAATATCATTATCAGTATCGTTACTCTATCGAGTTGCTGGAAAACTAAAAGAAATTACTATTGTACGTCATTTGCACTATCAATGTAATAGCAACGTTCGGATTGAATGTGACACAACAAAACCACTTTCATTGTTAGCTCCCTTCAGCCACATCGTTGCCATTACGTAGTTGGTTCAAATTGTCACCAGAAGGGGAACGAGATGTCTTAACTGGAGAAATGCTGGGTGAAAAAGGCTTGATTGCAAAAGAACGTGTGGGTACAGTCTTAAGGGTACCTCCCCCAGCGTTTTTCCCACCAAAGTTGATTTTCGTCTTTGAGCAGTGTTGCTATCAAGTTCTGAAACTGTAAGGCTGCTCAGGATCGTTTGACGTGACAAATAGGCGATTATGGCGGATCACTCTGCAGAATTTACTTAGCTGCAAAAGTGATATTGTGCGATGACAACTTTTATTTCTTCAGAAAGCATCATTTTGTAAAAGTAGATTATTAACAGATCAACAGTGTCCTTCCACGGTAACAATTCCACACAAACAATCACACCTGTTCTTATCTGTTCCATGCTTCACAAGGCAGACATCACACTGGCTTGGTATCTCTTGTCCAGATTCGAGACGAGCAGTCTGCTGCCGCCTTACTTTCAATGAATAGAAAAGCTTTTCTTGCAAAAGGACTTCATGACAGAACAATGGAAGACAACAAGTACTCTCGTGTCGTTGTGGGGGCGCAGAACACGGAAATCTCTATGGGTAATAATAATAATAATAATACAGACTATTTCTAACGCACATACCTTCCCTAATAGGCAAGCTCATGGCGTGTACAATGATAAAGTCTACACTCATATAAAGCATTCTAACACTCACACACTATACAATTGAAATAAAAAGAAAAATTTGAATACAATACAATTAATTAAGTAGCAGGCAAAACACGAAACATAAAAGAGGCGCCTTCACTGCTCGTCAGGAAAGACTGGGTAACCAGAACCTTCGACGTAGGATATCGTCTGGCACTTCTAAGTTAATGGATACTCCTCGAAAACATGACTGTCATCTTTCGAGCTGAAATGTTTCCTGCAGTTCTCGCTATTGTTCTGATTTATTGGCTCTTGATGGGCGATTGACAGACGGTATTGTCAGGACAGTGTCTGATGTTGGAACAGACTGCAACCACATCCTGTAAAGCTGCTTAGCTGGGCAAAACGAGCCGTGTGACTGAGGCTTGCAGCGAAAAAAGCATCTGGGAATAAATACTTGCTGTTTTCTACATCCCGATTCCATGTGACAGAACACAGGGCGTCAGGGAAGTCCCCCGCTTCCAGAGGAGTGATGACCACTTTGCCATATCTTCGAGGTTACATCTGCATAGCATTTCAACTGCCAATACCTTCACGACTTGCCAGCCAGAAATTACAGTCGTTCTGATCAGTTTATCTATACACCTTTTATTTTATCTCCCGGCATCCCATATGTTTAGATTTCAGCAACAGCCTGTGTATGTACTACACTGAGTGTTGTATGCATGTCCATTTTTTAAAAGTGAAGATTCTAAACTACAATGGATTATTTTATACTGTATCGCACGAAAGACCGGACAAAAATCTGCTCTCAGCTTCTGCAGGGATTAGATTCTCATTCGATAAAACAAAGATGCAGTCGTTGTTTTGACAACTAAAAGTGCTGCCCTCGCCTGTGCAATGAGCCCCTCAGCCCATCGTTGAATATGCATTGCTATTCTGTCGGAAAGCACGCGTCTTCGCATTGTGACAAGACAGGGACGCGTTGCCTAGTCTAGTATTTTGCAAAAATCTCGCAGAAACTCGAGGCCTAGGGTGTTGCTCACTGCATCTCGTTCACAAGGAGGCACTCGCTACGAAGGAGGATGACCGAGGTAGATCCGGAGTTAACTCGCAGCGTCTTGCTGCAGAGGCCCGGGTGACCCAAAATGGCGGAGAACGTGCCAGTCGGTTTGCCGTTCATAGACGGCAGTGCCTGCTATGTGCTTTTTACTGTCCAAGAATGCAAAAGTGTATGTACATGGAAGTATTTGCTATTCGTGTTCATTTGTATATTTTGAAGAGTACGTGTATTGGTCATTTCTGGAACAACACTGTCGAATTTGTTTTAGATCGTTGCATACACGAAACACCGTACATGTCCACTCTCTGAATTATGTCCTATCAAGTGAAAAACAGCTGTGATGCCTATATCGTCATTCGTTTCGTCTATGGCAACTTCTTCATCGACTCTCGCGCCAGGACACAGCCCTGTTTTCTCGGACTTCCTCTGTGCCAATTGATGATGGACCGTTTCTTAGACGTCTTTGGATGTTTGCCTCGCCCTCTGCTTGCCCTCGAGAAAGGTACCTAGCGTAGGCAACGCGTCCTAGGTCGAGGGAGCGTGGACGGGTGGATGGATGACACTGTTCAACCTGTCAGTGTTCGTAGGATGAGCGAGGCCAATAAAAATCCAAATAACCATTGTTGGTCAGAACACGAGCGGATAGAGGGTCCATTTTTCGTGTCATTTCCCCATACGAATAGAGCATAGGTACGCGTGGATCAGATCTCATTCCCAACCCGAAGACGGGAAAGCAAAACATTCATTAAAGAAAGACAAAGCGAGCGAACGAGAGAAAGATAGGAGAGGAGTGAGAGAGGAGATAGATAGATAGATAGATAGATAGATAGATAGATAGATAGATAGATAGATAGATAGATAGATAGATAGATAGATAGATAGATAGATAGATAGATAGATAGATAGATAGATAGATAGATAGATAGATAGATATAGATAGATAGATAGATAGATAGATAGATAGATAGATAGATAGATAGATAGATAGATAGATAGATAGATAGATAGATAGATAGATAGATAGATAGATAGATAGATAGATAGATAGATAGATAGATAGATAGATAGATAGATAGATAGATAGATAGATAGATAGATAGATAGATAGATAGATAGATAGATAGATAGATAGATAGATAGATAGATAGATAGATAGATAGATAGATAGATAGATAGATAGATAGATAGATAGATAGATAGATAGATAGATAGATAGATAGATGGATGGATGGATGGATGGATGGATGGATGGATGGATGGATGGATGGATAGATGGATAGATGGATAGATGGATAGATAGATAGTATTTTGCCACCCTAACCGCCGTAGTTTATCACAAAGCTTATAATCCAAATATTTATTTTCAGCTAATCAAACAAAATCAACTGAAATAATCAAATAATAAAATGTCAGCAAAAAGTAAATCATCAAACTGAATAAATCATCTGAACCAAGGTTCAAAAAAACCACCTTACACAAAACAAAAAAAGCTAATCCAACCTAAAACAAACATCTAACCCTTAGAGACCTGTATTCCCCTTCCTATTTTCTTATTCTTTTTCTTTCTTATTTCTTTTTTATAATATTCTTATTCATTTCTTTTTTCTAATTGTTTTCCTTTTTTTATTAATTCTTCGCTTTGGGGAAACTTATATATCCTTTTTCGATTATATCTCTTTTCTTGTTCTTTCTTTTCTTTAATTCCTATCAAATATTTAAGATTTCCCCCTTCCGTTCTCTCCCTTTCTTTTCCCCTGCAGGCCGCCAAGCAATAGATGTAACGAAATATGCGTCGTTGCGTGCGCCCTAGAAGATATCTTGCTCCCCGGTTAAAAAGAATGCGGGATAAATTTCGCGGAGTTCGTTGCGGGTGATGATGATCGGATTGCGTTCATGTGATATAAAGAAAATGGAAGATATCGGCAAAATGTTGGCGAAGAAAGATGCGGTGGCCCCGCTATGTTGTCGCCGCGTAGCGATTCGCATGTGGTGGGGATGTGGTGACCAGAATGCGCGGGGATACGGCATGCGCAGATGCGGCCCCAGGTTTGCGTGGGGGGCGAGAAGCTTGGCGCCCTATTTTTTGTTTTGTGAACGTACGCGGAGGGACGCGTAGAACGGAACGGGTGTTTGCATACGCATATTTCCCAATATTCTAGATTCTAATTATATGTGCAGAAATAATACAACATCATATTCTACTTTGGCCAATACAAAGTTTCATTTTCCCATCTCGATCCAACGATTTTTTTTCACTATGTTTTTTTCATCAACGACCCCAGCGGGGTCAATCATCACAGTTTTCACATCAATAATTTGTTCGATGCTACTCAATCAGCCCTAAAAATATGATTCATTTCCATGGGCGGCATTGCTGTTGCTTAGTTACATTCCATCCAAGTGTTCTAAATAAAACTATCCGTGGTAATGAAAGACGTATTAGTCGCTCTTGACCTGTTCAGCCTCCTCGGTGTCCCTAGGAACATATTATTAAGCAGATACTAAAATATTTTTGAGAACAAACAGTTCCAGAACGGCTTTTGCTGTGGACGGAATTACAAAGAAGCAAAAGGAATGTCTGTAGTATCTCATAAACATTCACAATATGAACTTCTATGCTGGTACTGCACGCGAATTGCTAGGACTCATTTTTTCTAAGATTCAGCAACGTCAGATAAAAGCCACGGGGCCTGTACCCGTGTCTTTGGTTTCTTTGACGATCATCCAATCTGACTCAGAGCACTTCAATCTGGCCATGACAACCTACGGCTGTTCACGCATGAGCAGTGTTGCACATACTTTGTGTGCTTTCAACAGCCGTGAAGTAGTCTTCTATGAATCGTCTGAGAAGGACATTTTTACCACAAAGACTGATGAAATACTCATGGCATCCTTACTTTAATGATCGGCACAAGAATATGTTTCCTGCTAAAACGCTTGTGTGTGAACATGTCTGAAGAGTCTTAGTAGAACAAAGACTTACAGCCAGTGCCGCGAATTCTGTCTGACCAGGACGAACAAGTGAATCAATTATGAAGTTCTTACATCGACAGCAAAACATTTTCTCAAAAGTCTGGGCCGTGACGGTTGTGTACTGGGTACAGACAAAGACCTCTTGATCGCCCTCTTCTTGCCTGCTGATTTGGACTGGGTGGGCCCATAACTTATTCACGAGGGAACACAATATGTGCAAATCAGTCAAGGTATGACGCCAACGCAAAACCGTCGACATAGTATTGATAGGAGTTGCTCGAATGCTATCGGATACAGCTTGAATCAAACTTTGCAATGAAACAAGTTCGCAGTTCACCCCCTGCTGGGCCTCTGTATTGCCCATGACTCACAGCATCTACTAGTAAGCCATCCCTCCCGATCAGGGATCCAATCCGTCGTGCTTCTGGGCTCAGTGCATAACCCAGGGTGAGTGTTTGTACATTTATGCCTCCTGGCAACGAGACAATGAGGGTAGAACATGCTGAGTGTTGATGGATCTGTTTTCAGGCATCAGATATCCTCTGGAGGGGGTCCTTGAGCAGTGTGGTGGAAGGGTTCCCGCATAATTCAGTATTGTGGGAGCAGAATGCCTGGGGATGCAAATGGAGGAGCTACTTTCATCTGCGTCCTTACTCCCACGCCTCGATTGGGACGCCTGCCTTCCAGGGACGGGTAATTACTGAGGACTGGCTCTAGCTTAGGTTGTGTAGTCACTTCGAGGTGCTCCCCCCTCAAACCCCCATCCCCCCTCCCCCTCCCCCTTCCACTCCCCATTCAACTCCCTCTTTCCTAACTTCCAAAGAAGTCTGGCGCCCCGAGGGTGTCTGTTGCGCCGTGTGGTTGCCTTGTTAAAGCTGAGTTCTATTCGCGGTACTGATGCTCTACAAAGTGTTCTCCATTTATCTAGCTCAACCTGAGTCTCACTTCAGGTCTCTCTGTTTCGTCTTTAGGTCTGTCCGTCCTTTAAAAGACGTCTGTGTCTCAGTTTTCGTTGAGTGAAGCGTTCATCCAGATATGCTCGATGCCCCTCATCAGAAGGATTCCCTAACTGCCCCCTACTCCATCTGTTCAGCCAGGGGCGGCCTCTAGCAGCCAAAGAGACCAGGGAAGGCATCGACATGGGGTCAAGTCATTCAGATCCAACCACTCGTTGAAAACATCTGGGAAGTTCGAGCCCGATCCAAAAGCACAAAAATGTCGCTACATCCCGTATTCAAGCCCAAGAAACACCACCACGCGCCTCTACCAATCAAAGTTAAGAACAAACACCTCGCCCTCGCTCACCATTTCTCTCGGGAAGAAGATCTTATGAAACGCTGTCTAAGCAGTACGAAGCGTAGAGCTGTTAGAGATGCGTGTCCATGGACTGATGCTGTTAAGAAGGCCAACTTGCTTAGCATTCCGCCAGGAAACAAAAATAATCTGATGCTTCACTAAAGTATGAAAATGTCCAGTTATAAATGGGGAAATATGCTACTGGTATCCACGAAGAAACGACGCTCAAATAAACATCGACGCGAGTCGACCACCTGTCCAAAAACGAAATAATGACAACCCCGCATTTCTACTCATTGTCGCCCCTAAGGCATCATGGCAATGGTGATCATCCTTTCGCGACAAGACTGTCACCCTGACGCAACAACTGGTCACGGCACACTACATCCGTGCAGTCGATGCGTTCATTCATAGCGCACGTCACAGCAACGGGCCACACAGAAGGCAGTATGGATGCGCGTCACTGTCAGGCAAAGGCGAGGCAGGCAGTGGAGAGAGGCAATGGAGAAAGGCAATGGAGAGGGGCAATGGAGAAAGGCAGTGGAGAGAGGCAGGCAGTGGAGAGAGGCAGGCAGTGGAGAAAGGCAGTGGAGAGAGGCAATGGAGAGAGGCAATGGAGAGAGGCAATGGAGAGAGGCAATGGAGAAAGGCAGTGGAGAGAGGCAATGGAGAGAGGCAATGGAGAGGGGCAATGGAGAGAGACAACGGAGAGAGGCAATGAAAAGAGGCAATAGAGAGAGGCAATGGAGAGAGGCAGTCGAGAGGGGCAATGGAAAGAGGCAATGGAGAGGGGCCATGGAGATAGGCAATGGAGAGAGGCAATAGAGAGAGGCAATGGAGAGAGGCAGTCGAGAGGGGCAATGGAAAGAGGCAATGGAGAGGGGCCATGGAGATAGGCAATGGAGAGAGGCAATAGAGAGAGGCAATGGAGAGAGGCAGTCGAGAGGGGCAATGGAAAGAGGCAATGGAGAGGGGCCATGGAGATAGGCAATGGAGAGAGGCAATAGAGAGAGAGAGACAATGGAGAGAGGCAATGGAGAGAGGCAATGGAGAGAGGCACGCAGTGGAGAGAGGCAATGCAGAGAGGCAATGGGGAGAGGCAATGGAGAGGGGCAAAGGAGAGAGGCAATGGAGAGAGGCAATGGAGAGGGGCAATGGAGAGAGGCAATGGAGAGAGGCAATGGAGAGAGACAATGGAGAGGGGCAATGGAGAGAGGCAATGGAGAGAGACAATGGAGAGAGGCAATGGAGAGAGGCAATGGAGAGAGGCAATGGAGAGAGGCAATGGAGAGAGGCAATGGAGAGAGGCAATAGAGAGAGGCAATGGAGAGAGGCAATGGAGAGAGGCAATGGAGAGAGGCAATGGAGAGAGGCAATGGAGAGAGGCAATGGAGAGAGGCAATGGAGAGAGGCAATGGAGAGAGGCAATGGAGAGAGGCAATGGAGAGAGGCAATGGAGAGAGGCAATGGAGAGAGGCAATGGAGAGAGGCTATGGATAGAGGCAATAGAGAGAGGCAGGCAGTGGAAAGAATCAATGGATAGGGGCAATGGAGAGAGGCAGGCAGTGGAGAGAGACAGGCAATGGGGAGAGGCAGGCAGGAAATGGAAAGAGGCAGGCAGTGGAGAGAGGCAGTCAGTGGAGAGAGGCAGGCAATGGGGGAGGCAGGCAATAGAGAAAGGCAGGCAGTGGAGAAAGGCAGGCAATGGAGGGAGGCAGGCAGTGGAGAGAGGCAGACAGTGGAGAGAGGCAGGCAATGGAGGGAGGCAGGCATTGGAGAGAGGCAGGCAATAGAGAGAGACAGGCAATGGAGGAAGGCAGGCAGTGGAGAGAGGCAGGCAGTGGAGAGAGGCAGGCAATAGAGAGAGGCAGGCAGTGGAGAGAGGCAGGCAGTGGAGAGAGGCAGGCAGTGGAGAGAGGCAGGCAGTGGAGAGAGGCAGGCAGTGGAGAGAGGCAGGCAGTGGAGAGAGGCAGGCAGTGGAGAGAGGCAGGCAGTGGAGAGAGGCAGGCAGTAGAGAGAGGCAGGCAATGGAGAGAGGCAGGCAATGGAGGAAGGCAGGCAGTGGAGAGAGGCAGGCAGTGGAGAGAGGCAGGCAATGGAGAGAGGCAGGCAATGGAGGGAGGCAGGCAATGGAGGAAGGCAGGCAGTGGAGAGAGGCAGGCAGTGGAGAGAGGCAGGCAATGGAGAGAGGCAGGTAGTGAAGAGAGGCAGGCAATGGAGAGAGGCAGGCAATGGAGAGAGGCAGGTAGTGAAGAGAGGCAGGCAGTGGAGAGAGGCAGGTAGTGAAGAGAGGCAGGTAATGGAGAGAGGCAGGCAGTGGAGAGGCAGGCAGTGGAGAGAGGCAGGCAGTGGAGAGAGGCAGGCAATGGAGAGAGGCAGGCAATGGAGAGAGGCAGGTAGTGAAGAGAGGCAGGCAATGGAGAGAGGCAGGCAATGGAGAGAGGCAGGTAGTGAAGAGAGGCAGGCAATGGAGAGAGGCAGGCAGTGGAGAGAGGCAGGTAGTGAAGAGAGGCAGGCAATGGAGAGAGGCAGGCAATGGAGAGAGGCAGGCAATGGAGAGAGGCAGGCAATGGAGGAAGGCAGGCAGTGGAGAGAGGCAGGCAATGGATAGAGGCAGGCAATGGAGAGAGGCAGGCAGTGGAGAGAGGCAGGCAGTGGAGAGAGGCAGGCAATGGAGAGAGGCAGGTAGTGAAGAGAGGCAGGCAATAGAGAGAGGCAGGCAATGGAGAGAGGCAGGCAATGGAGAGAGGCAGGTAGTGAAGAGAGGCAGGCAATAGAGAGAGGCAGGCAATGGAGAGAGGCAGGCAGTGGAGAGAGGCAGGTAGTGAAGAGAGGCAGGCAATGGAGAGAGGCAGGCAATAGAGAGAGGCAGGCAATGGAGAGAGGCAGGCAATGGAGGAAGGCAGGCAGTGGATAGAGGCAGGCAATGGAGGAAGGCAGGCAGTAGAGAGAGGCAGGCAATGGATAGAGGCAGGCAGTAGAGAGAGGCAGGCAGTGGAGAGAGGCAGGCAATGGAGAGAGGCAGGCAATGGAGAGAGGCAGGCAATGGAGAGAGGCAGGCAATGGAGGGAGGCAGGCAATGGAGAGAGGCAGGCAATGGAGGGAGGCAGGCAATGGAGGAAGGCAGGCAGTGGAGGGAGGCAGGCAGTGGAGAGAGGCAGGCAATGGAGGGAGGCAGGCAATGGAGAGAGGCAGGCAGTGGAGAGAGGCAGGCAATGGAGAGAGGCAGGCAGTGGAGAGAGGCAGGCAATGGAGGGAGGCAGGCAGTGGAGAGAGGCAGGCAGTGGAGAGAGGCAGGCAGTGGAGAGAGGCAGGCAATGGAGGGAGGCAGGCAGTGGAGAGAGGCAGGCAATGGAGAGAGGCAGGCAGTGGAGAGAGGCAGGCAGTGGAGAGAGGCAGGCAATGGAGAGAGGCAGGCAGTGGAGAGAGGCAGGCAATGGAGAGAGGCAGGCAATGGAGAGAGGCAGGCAGTGGAGAGAGGCAGGCAGTGGAGAGAGGCAGGCAATGGAGAGAGGCAGGCAGTGGAGAGAGGCAGGCAGTGGAGAGAGGCAGGCAATGGAGGAAGGCAGGCAATGGAGAGAGGCAGGCAATGGAGAGAGGCAGGCATGGAGAGAGGCAGGCATGGAGAGAGGCAGGCAATGGAGGAAGGCAGGCAGTGGAGAGAGGCAGGCAGTGGAGAGAGGCAGGCAGTGGAGAGAGGCAGGCAATGGAGAGAGGCAGGCAGTGGAGAGAGGCAGGCAATGGAGGAAGGCAGGCAGTAGAGAGAGGCAGGCAATGGAGGAAGGCAGGCAGTGGAGAGAGGCAGGCAATAGGAGAGACAGGCAATGGAGAGAGACAGGCAATGGAGAGAGACAGGCAATGGAGAGAGGCAGGCAATGGAGAGAGGCAGGCAATGGAGAGAGACAGGCAATAGAGAGAGACAGGCAATGGAGAGAGGCAGGCAATAGGGGAGGCAGGCAATGGAGAGAGACAGGCAATGGAGAGAGGCAGGCAATAGAGAGAGACAGGCAATGGAGAGAGGCAGGCAGTGGAGAGAGGCAGGCAATGGAGAGAGGCAGGCAATGGAGAGAGGCAGGCAATGGAGGAAGGCAGGCAATGGAGGGAGGCAGGCAGTGGAGAAAGGCAGGCAGTGGAGAGAGGCAGGCAATGGAGGAAGGCAGGCAGTGGAGAAAGGCAGGCAGTGGAGAGAGGCAGGCAATGGAAGAAGGCAGGCAGTGGAGAGAGGCAAGCAGTAGAGAGAGGCAGGCAATGGAGGAAGGCAGGCAATGGAGAGAGGCAGGCAATGGAGAGAGGCAGGCAGTGGAGAGAGGCAGGCAGTGGAGGGAGGCAGGCAATGGAGAGAGGCAGGCAGTAGAGAGAGGAAGGCAGTGGAGAGAGGCAGGCAGTGGAGAGAGGCAGGCAATAGAGAGAGGCAGGCAGTGGAGAGAGGCAGGCAATGGAGGGAAGCAGGCAATGGAGAGAGGCAGGCAATGGAGAGACAGGCAGTGGAGAGAGGCAGGCAGTGAAGAGAGGCAGGCAGTGGAGAGAGGCAGGCAGTTGAGAGAGGCAGGCAATGGAGAGAGGCAGGTAGTGAAGAGAGGCAGGCAGTGGAGAAAGGCAGGCAGTGGAGAGAGGCAGGCAGTAGAGAGAGGCAGGCAATGGAGAGAGGCAGGCAGTGGAGGGAGGCAGGCAATGGAGGGAGGCAGGCAGTGGAGAGAGGCAGGCAGTGGAGAGAGGCAGGCAGTGGAGGGAGGCAGGCAATGGAGGGAGGCAGGCAGTGGAGAGAGGCAGGCAGTGGAGAGAGGCAGGCAGTGGAGAGAGGCAGGCAATGGAGGGAGGCAGGCAGTGGAGAGAGGCAGGCAATGGAGGAAGGCAGGCAGTGGAGAGAGGCAGGCAATGGAGGGAGGCAGGCAGTGGAGAGAGGCAGGCAATGGAGAGAGGCAGGCAGTGGAGAGAGGCAGGCAATGGAGAGAGGCAGGCAGTGGAGAGAGGCAGGCAGTGGAGGGAGGCAGGCAATGGAGGGAGGCAGGCAGTGGAGAGAGGCAGGCAGTGGAGAGAGGCAGGCAGTGGAGAGAGGCAGGCAATGGAGGGAGGCAGGCAGTGGAGAAAGGCAGGCAATGGAGGAAGGCAGGCAGTGGAGAGAGGCAGGCAATGGAGAGAGGCAGGCAGTGGAGAGAGGCAGGCAGTGGAGAGAGGCAGGCAATGGAGGAAGGCAGGCAATGGGGAGAGGCAGGCAATGGAGGAAGGCAGGCAGTGGAGAGAGGCAGGCAGTGGAGAGAGGCAGGCAATGGAGAGAGGCAGGCAGTAGAGAGAGGCAGGCAATGGAGAGAGGCAGGCAATGGAGAGAGGCAGGCAATGGAGGAAAGCAGGCAGTGGAGAGAGGCAGGCAATGGAGGAAGGCAGGCAGTGGAGAAAGGCAGGCAATGGAGAGAGGCAGGCAATGGAGGAAGGCAGGCAATGGGGAGAGGCAGGCAATGGAGGAAGGCAGGCAATGGAGAGAGGCAGGCAATAGAGGAAGGCAGGCAGTGGAGAGAGGCAGGCAGTGGAGAGAGGCAGGCAGTGGAGAGAGGCAGGCAATGGAGGGAGGCAGGCAGTGGAGGAAGGCAGGCAATAGAGAGAGGCAGGCAGTGGAGGGAGGCAGGCAGTGGAGAGAGGCAGGTAGTGAAGAGAGACAGGCAATGGAGAGAGACAGGCAATGGAGAGAGGCAGGCAATGGAGAGAGGCAGGCAATGGAGAGAGACAGGCAATAGAGAGAGACAGGCAATGGAGAGAGGCAGGCAATAGGGGAGGCAGGCAATGGAGAGAGACAGGCAATGGAGAGAGGCAGGCAATAGAGAGAGACAGGCAATGGAGAGAGGCAGGCAGTGGAGAGAGGCAGGCAATGGAGAGAGGCAGGCAATGGAGAGAGGCAGGCAATGGAGGAAGGCAGGCAATGGAGGGAGGCAGGCAGTGGAGAAAGGCAGGCAGTGGAGAGAGGCAGGCAATGGAGGAAGGCAGGCAGTGGAGAGAGGCAAGCAGTAGAGAGAGGCAGGCAATGGAGGAAGGCAGGCAATGGAGAGAGGCAGGCAATGGAGAGAGGCAGGCAGTGGAGAGAGGCAGGCAGTGGAGGGAGGCAGGCAATGGAGAGAGGCAGGCAGTAGAGAGAGGAAGGCAGTGGAGAGAGGCAGGCAGTGGAGAGAGGCAGGCAATAGAGAGAGGCAGGCAGTGGAGAGAGGCAGGCAATGGAGGGAAGCAGGCAATGGAGAGAGGCAGGCAATGGAGAGACAGGCAGTGGAGAGAGGCAGGCAGTGAAGAGAGGCAGGCAGTGGAGAGAGGCAGGCAGTTGAGAGAGGCAGGCAATGGAGAGAGGCAGGTAGTGAAGAGAGGCAGGCAGTGGAGAAAGGCAGGCAGTGGAGAGAGGCAGGCAGTAGAGAGAGGCAGGCAATAGAGAGAGGCAGGCAATGGAGGGAGGCAGGCAATGGAGAGAGGCAGGCAGTGGAGAGAGGCAGGCAATGGAGAGAGGCAGGCAGTGGAGGAAGGCAGGCAATGGAGGGAGGCAGGCAGTGGAGAGAGGCAGGCAGTGGAGAGAGGCAGGCAGTGGAGGGAGGCAGGCAATGGAGGGAGGCAGGCAGTGGAGAGAGGCAGGCAGTGGAGAGAGGCAGGCAATGGAGGAAGGCAGGCAGTGGAGAGAGGCAGGCAATGGAGGAAGGCAGGCAGTGGAGAGAGGCAGGCAATGGAGGGAGGCAGGCAGTGGAGAGAGGCAGGCAATGGAGAGAGGCAGGCAGTGGAGAGAGGCAGGCAATGGAGAGAGGCAGGCAGTGGAGAGAGGCAGGCAGTGGAGGGAGGCAGGCAATGGAGGGAGGCAGGCAGTGGAGAGAGGCAGGCAGTGGAGAGAGGCAGGCAGTGGAGAGAGGCAGGCAATGGAGGGAGGCAGGCAGTGGAGAGAGGCAGGCAATGGAGGAAGGCAGGCAGTGGAGAGAGGCAGGCAATGGAGAGAGGCAGGCAGTGGAGAGAGGCAGGCAATGGAGGAAGGCAGGCAATGGGGAGAGGCAGGCAATGGAGGAAGGCAGGCAGTGGAGAGAGGCAGGCAGTGGAGAGAGGCAGGCAATGGAGAGAGGCAGGCAGTAGAGAGAGGCAGGCAATGGAGAGAGGCAGGCAATGGAGAGAGGCAGGCAATGGAGGAAGGCAGGCAGTGGAGAGAGGCAGGCAATGGAGGAAGGCAGGCAGTGGAGAAAGGCAGGCAATGGAGAGAGGCAGGCAATGGAGGAAGGCAGGCAATGGGGAGAGGCAGGCAATGGAGGAAGGCAGGCAATGGGGAGAGGCAGGCAATAGAGGAAGGCAGGCAGTGGAGAGAGGCAGGCAGTGGAGAGAGGCAGGCAGTGGAGAGAGGCAGGCAATGGAGGGAGGCAGGCAGTGGAGGAAGGCAGGCAATAGAGAGAGGCAGGCAGTGGAGGGAGGCAGGCAGTGGAGAGAGGCAGGTAGTGAAGAGAGGCAGGCAGTGGAGAGAGGCAGGCAATGGAGAGAGGCAGGCAGTGGAGAGAGGCAGGCAATGGAGAGAGGCAGGCAGTGGAGAGAGGCAGGCAATGGAGAGAGGCAGGCAGTGGAGAGAGGCAGGCAATGGAGAGAGGCAGGCAGTGGAGAGAGGCAGGCAGTGGAGAGAGGCAGGCAATGGAGAGAGGCAGGCAGTGGAGAGAGGCAGGCAGTGGAGAGAGGCAGGCAGTGGAGAGAGGCAGGCAATGGAGGGAGGCAGGCAGTGGAGAAAGGCAGGCAATGGAGGAAGGCAGGCAGTGGAGAGAGGCAGGCAATGGAGAGAGGCAGGCAGTGGAGAGAGGCAGGCAGTGGAGAGAGGCAGGCAATGGAGGAAGGCAGGCAATGGGGAGAGGCAGGCAATGGAGGAAGGCAGGCAGTGGAGAGAGGCAGGCAGTGGAGAGAGGCAGGCAATGGAGAGAGGCAGGCAGTAGAGAGAGGCAGGCAATGGAGAGAGGCAGGCAATGGAGAGAGGCAGGCAATGGAGGAAAGCAGGCAGTGGAGAGAGGCAGGCAATGGAGGAAGGCAGGCAGTGGAGAAGGCAGGCAATGGAGAGAGGCAGGCAATGGAGGAAGGCAGGCAATGGGGAGAGGCAGGCAATGGAGGAAGGCAGGCAATGGAGAGAGGCAGGCAATAGAGGAAGGCAGGCAGTGGAGAGAGGCAGGCAGTGGAGAGAGGCAGGCAGTGGAGAGAGGCAGGCAATGGAGGGAGGCAGGCAGTGGAGGAAGGCAGGCAATAGAGAGAGGCAGGCAGTGGAGGGAGGCAGGCAGTGGAGAGAGGCAGGTAGTGAAGAGAGACAGGCAATGGAGAGAGACAGGCAATGGAGAGAGGCAGGCAATGGAGAGAGGCAGGCAATGGAGAGAGACAGGCAATAGAGAGAGACAGGCAATGGAGAGAGGCAGGCAATAGGGGAGGCAGGCAATGGAGAGAGACAGGCAATGGAGAGAGGCAGGCAATAGAGAGAGACAGGCAATGGAGAGAGGCAGGCAGTGGAGAGAGGCAGGCAATGGAGAGAGGCAGGCAATGGAGAGAGGCAGGCAATGGAGGAAGGCAGGCAATGGAGGGAGGCAGGCAGTGGAGAAAGGCAGGCAGTGGAGAGAGGCAGGCATGGAGGAAGGCAGGCATGGAGGAAGGCAGGCAGTGGAGAGAGGCAAGCAGTAGAGAGAGGCAGGCAATGGAGGAAGGCAGGCAATGGAGAGAGGCAGGCAATGGAGAGAGGCAGGCAGTGGAGAGAGGCAGGCAGTGGAGGGAGGCAGGCAATGGAGAGAGGCAGGCAGTAGAGAGAGGAAGGCAGTGGAGAGAGGCAGGCAGTGGAGAGAGGCAGGCAATAGAGAGAGGCAGGCAGTGGAGAGAGGCAGGCAATGGAGGGAAGCAGGCAATGGAGAGAGGCAGGCAATGGAGAGACAGGCAGTGGAGAGAGGCAGGCAGTGAAGAGAGGCAGGCAGTGGAGAGAGGCAGGCAGTTGAGAGAGGCAGGCAATGGAGAGAGGCAGGTAGTGAAGAGAGGCAGGCAGTGGAGAAAGGCAGGCAGTGGAGAGAGGCAGGCAGTAGAGAGAGGCAGGCAATAGAGAGAGGCAGGCAATGGAGGGAGGCAGGCAATGGAGAGAGGCAGGCAGTGGAGAGAGGCAGGCAATGGAGAGAGGCAGGCAGTGGAGGAAGGCAGGCAATGGAGGGAGGCAGGCAGTGGAGAGAGGCAGGCAGTGGAGAGAGGCAGGCAGTGGAGGGAGGCAGGCAATGGAGGGAGGCAGGCAGTGGAGAGAGGCAGGCAGTGGAGAGAGGCAGGCAGTGGAGAGAGGCAGGCAATGGAGGAAGGCAGGCAGTGGAGAGAGGCAGGCAATGGAGGAAGGCAGGCAGTGGAGAGAGGCAGGCAATGGAGGGAGGCAGGCAGTGGAGAGAGGCAGGCAATGGAGAGAGGCAGGCAGTGGAGAGAGGCAGGCAATGGAGAGAGGCAGGCAGTGGAGAGAGGCAGGCAGTGGAGGGAGGCAGGCAATGGAGGGAGGCAGGCAGTGGAGAGAGGCAGGCAGTGGAGAGAGGCAGGCAGTGGAGAGAGGCAGGCAATGGAGGGAGGCAGGCAGTGGAGAAAGGCAGGCAATGGAGGAAGGCAGGCAGTGGAGAGAGGCAGGCAATGGAGAGAGGCAGTCAGTGGAGAGAGGCAGGCAGTGGAGAGAGGCAGGCAATGGAGGAAGGCAGGCAGTGGAGAGAGGCAGGCAGTGGAGAGAGGCAGGCAATGGAGAGAGGCAGGCAGTAGAGAGAGGCAGGCAATGGAGAGAGGCAGGCAATGGAGAGAGGCAGGCAATGGAGGAAGGCAGGCAGTGGAGAGAGGCAGGCAATGGAGGAAGGCAGGTAGTGAAGAGAGACAGGCAATGGAGAGAGACAGGCAATGGAGAGAGGCAGGCAATGGAGAGAGGCAGGCAATGGAGAGAGACAGGCAATAGAGAGAGACAGGCAATGGAGAGAGGCAGGCAATAGGGGAGGCAGGCAATGGAGAGAGACAGGCAATGGAGAGAGGCAGGCAATAGAGAGAGACAGGCAATGGAGAGAGGCAGGCAGTGGAGAGAGGCAGGCAATGGAGAGAGGCAGGCAATGGAGAGAGGCAGGCAATGGAGGAAGGCAGGCAATGGAGGGAGGCAGGCAGTGGAGAAAGGCAGGCAGTGGAGAGAGGCAGGCAATGGAGGAAGGCAGGCAGTGGAGAAAGGCAGGCAGTGGAGAGAGGCAGGCAGTGGAGAGAGGCAAGCAGTAGAGAGAGGCAGGCAATGGAGGAAGGCAGGCAATGGAGAGAGGCAGGCAATGGAGAGAGGCAGGCAGTGGAGAGAGGCAGGCAGTGGAGGGAGGCAGGCAATGGAGAGAGGCAGGCAGTGGAGAGAGGAAGGCAGTGGAGAGAGGCAGGCAGTGGAGAGAGGCAGGCAGTAGAGAGAGGCAGGCAGTGGAGAGAGGCAGGCAATGGAGGGAAGCAGGCAATGGAGAGAGGCAGGCAATGGAGAGACAGGCAGTGGAGAGAGGCAGGCAGTGAAGAGAGGCAGGCAGTGGAGAGAGGCAGGCAGTTGAGAGAGGCAGGCAATGGAGAGAGGCAGGTAGTGAAGAGAGGCAGGCAGTGGAGAAAGGCAGGCAGTGGAGAGAGGCAGGCAGTAGAGAGAGGCAGGCAATAGAGAGAGGCAGGCAATGGAGGGAGGCAGGCAATGGAGAGAGGCAGGCAGTGGAGAGAGGCAGGCAATGGAGAGAGGCAGGCAGTGGAGGAAGGCAGGCAATGGAGGGAGGCAGGCAGTGGAGAGAGGCAGGCAGTGGAGAGAGGCAGGCAGTGGAGGGATGCAGGCAATGGAGGGAGGCAGGCAGTGGAGAGAGGCAGGCAGTGGAGAGAGGCAGGCAGTGGAGAGAGGCAGGCAATGGAGGAAGGCAGGCAGTGGAGAGAGGCAGGCAATGGAGGAAGGCAGGCAGTGGAGAGAGGCAGGCAATGGAGGGAGGCAGGCAGTGGAGAGAGGCAGGCAATGGAGAGAGGCAGGCAGTGGAGAGAGGCAGGCAATGGAGAGAGGCAGGCAGTGGAGAGAGGCAGGCAGTGGAGGGAGGCAGGCAATGGAGGGAGGCAGGCAGTGGAGAGAGGCAGGCAGTGGAGAGAGGCAGGCAGTGGAGAGAGGCAGGCAATGGAGGGAGGCAGGCAGTGGAGAAAGGCAGGCAATGGAGGAAGGCAGGCAGTGGAGAGAGGCAGGCAATGGAGAGAGGCAGGCAGTGGAGAGAGGCAGGCAGTGGAGAGAGGCAGGCAATGGAGGAAGGCAGGCAGTGGAGAGAGGCAGGCAGTGGAGAGAGGCAGGCAATGGAGAGAGGCAGGCAGTAGAGAGAGGCAGGCAATGGAGAGAGGCAGGCAATGGAGAGAGGCAGGCAATGGAGGAAAGCAGGCAGTGGAGAGAGGCAGGCAATGGAGGAAGGCAGGCAGTGGAGAAAGGCAGGCAATGGAGAGAGGCAGGCAATGGAGGAAGGCAGGCAATGGGGAGAGGCAGGCAATGGAGGAAGGCAGGCAATGGAGAGAGGCAGGCAATAGAGGAAGGCAGGCAGTGGAGAGAGGCAGGCAGTGGAGAGAGGCAGGCAGTGGAGAGAGGCAGGCAATGGAGGGAGGCAGGCAGTGGAGGAAGGCAGGCAATAGAGAGAGGCAGGCAGTGGAGGGAGGCAGGCAGTGGAGAGAGGCAGGTAGTGAAGAGAGACAGGCAATGGAGAGAGACAGGCAATGGAGAGAGGCAGGCAATGGAGAGAGGCAGGCAATGGAGAGAGACAGGCAATAGAGAGAGACAGGCAATGGAGAGAGGCAGGCAATAGGGGAGGCAGGCAATGGAGAGAGACAGGCAATGGAGAGAGGCAGGCAATAGAGAGAGACAGGCAATGGAGAGAGGCAGGCAGTGGAGAGAGGCAGGCAATGGAGAGAGGCAGGCAATGGAGAGAGGCAGGCAATGGAGGAAGGCAGGCAATGGAGGGAGGCAGGCAGTGGAGAAAGGCAGGCAGTGGAGAGAGGCAGGCAATGGAGGAAGGCAGGCAGTGGAGAGAGGCAAGCAGTAGAGAGAGGCAGGCAATGGAGGAAGGCAGGCAATGGAGAGAGGCAGGCAATGGAGAGAGGCAGGCAGTGGAGAGAGGCAGGCAGTGGAGGGAGGCAGGCAATGGAGAGAGGCAGGCAGTAGAGAGAGGAAGGCAGTGGAGAGAGGCAGGCAGTGGAGAGAGGCAGGCAATAGAGAGAGGCAGGCAGTGGAGAGAGGCAGGCAATGGAGGGAAGCAGGCAATGGAGAGAGGCAGGCAATGGAGAGACAGGCAGTGGAGAGAGGCAGGCAGTGAAGAGAGGCAGGCAGTGGAGAGAGGCAGGCAGTTGAGAGAGGCAGGCAATGGAGAGAGGCAGGTAGTGAAGAGAGGCAGGCAGTGGAGAAAGGCAGGCAGTGGAGAGAGGCAGGCAGTAGAGAGAGGCAGGCAATAGAGAGAGGCAGGCAATGGAGGGAGGCAGGCAATGGAGAGAGGCAGGCAGTGGAGAGAGGCAGGCAATGGAGAGAGGCAGGCAGTGGAGGAAGGCAGGCAATGGAGGGAGGCAGGCAGTGGAGAGAGGCAGGCAGTGGAGAGAGGCAGGCAGTGGAGGGAGGCAGGCAATGGAGGGAGGCAGGCAGTGGAGAGAGGCAGGCAGTGGAGAGAGGCAGGCAGTGGAGAGAGGCAGGCAATGGAGGGAGGCAGGCAGTGGAGAGAGGCAGGCAATGGAGGAAGGCAGGCAGTGGAGAGAGGCAGGCAATGGAGGGAGGCAGGCAGTGGAGAGAGGCAGGCAATGGAGAGAGGCAGGCAGTGGAGAGAGGCAGGCAATGGAGAGAGGCAGGCAGTGGAGAGAGGCAGGCAGTGGAGGGAGGCAGGCAATGGAGGGAGGCAGGCAGTGGAGAGAGGCAGGCAGTGGAGAGAGGCAGGCAGTGGAGAGAGGCAGGCAATGGAGGGAGGCAGGCAGTGGAGAGAGGCAGGCAATGGAGAGAGGCAGGCAGTGGAGAGAGGCAGGCAATGGAGAGAGGCAGGCAGTGGAGAGAGGCAGGCAGTGGAGAGAGGCAGGCAATGGAGAGAGGCAGGCAGTGGAGAGAGGCAGGCAATGGAGAGAGGCAGGCAGTGGAGAGAGGCAGGCAATGGAGGAAGGCAGGCAGTGGAGAGAGGCAGGCAATGGAGGAAGGCAGGCAGTGGAGAAGGCAGGCAATGGAGAGAGGCAGGCAATGGAGGAAGGCAGGCAATGGAGAGAGGCAGGCAATGGAGGAAGGCAGGCAATGGGGAGAGGCAGGCAGTGGAGAGAGGCAGGCAGTGGAGAGAGGCAGGCAGTGGAGAGAGGCAGGCAATGGAGGGAGGCAGGCAGTGGAGGAAGGCAGGCAATAGAGAGAGGCAGGCAGTGGAGGGAGGCAGGCAGTGGAGAGAGGCAGGTAGTGAAGAGAGACAGGCAATGGAGAGAGACAGGCAATGGAGAGAGGCAGGCAATGGAGAGAGGCAGGCAATGGAGAGAGACAGGCAATAGAGAGAGACAGGCAATGGAGAGAGGCAGGCAATAGGGGAGGCAGGCAATGGAGAGAGACAGGCAATGGAGAGAGGCAGGCAATAGAGAGAGACAGGCAATGGAGAGAGGCAGGCAGTGGAGAGAGGCAGGCAATGGAGAGAGGCAGGCAATGGAGAGAGGCAGGCAATGGAGGAAGGCAGGCAATGGAGGGAGGCAGGCAGTGGAGAAAGGCAGGCAGTGGAGAGAGGCAGGCAATGGAGGAAGGCAGGCAGTGGAGAGAGGCAAGCAGTAGAGAGAGGCAGGCAATGGAGGAAGGCAGGCAATGGAGAGAGGCAGGCAATGGAGAGAGGCAGGCAGTGGAGAGAGGCAGGCAGTGGAGGGAGGCAGGCAATGGAGAGAGGCAGGCAGTAGAGAGAGGAAGGCAGTGGAGAGAGGCAGGCAGTGGAGAGAGGCAGGCAATAGAGAGAGGCAGGCAGTGGAGAGAGGCAGGCAATGGAGGGAAGCAGGCAATGGAGAGAGGCAGGCAATGGAGAGACAGGCAGTGGAGAGAGGCAGGCAGTGAAGAGAGGCAGGCAGTGGAGAGAGGCAGGCAGTTGAGAGAGGCAGGCAATGGAGAGAGGCAGGTAGTGAAGAGAGGCAGGCAGTGGAGAAAGGCAGGCAGTGGAGAGAGGCAGGCAGTAGAGAGAGGCAGGCAATAGAGAGAGGCAGGCAATGGAGGGAGGCAGGCAATGGAGAGAGGCAGGCAGTGGAGAGAGGCAGGCAATGGAGAGAGGCAGGCAGTGGAGGAAGGCAGGCAATGGAGGGAGGCAGGCAGTGGAGAGAGGCAGGCAGTGGAGAGAGGCAGGCAGTGGAGGGAGGCAGGCAATGGAGGGAGGCAGGCAGTGGAGAGA
>JAWQFJ010000937.1:99458-104458 GCA_034096865.1 Theodoxus fluviatilis
AAGTCGGAATTGCCTAAATCTGGGAATTAGGCACAGCTGTTGCCTATTTCAAGGAATAGGCAACAGCACTGCCTAATGTCTGAACTCAAGTTTCTCGCTTGCCTATAACGCGAAATAGGCAGCCTAATACGAGAAATAGGCAGCCTAATACGCGAAATAGGCAAAAAGTGCCTATTTCACGTATTAGGCAAAAACTGAATAGATCTTTCTTCATTAAGCCAAGAAAATACGCGAATTAGGCTGCCTAATTCACAGATTAGCCAAGAATTGCCTGTTCCGTGTAAAATATTTTCTCTTTGGCAATGTTGTAAACTTCAATTAATTGCTAGTCAATTGATTGTTTAAATACATGTATTGACTACTGACTACGTGGGTGAAAATATAACTCGACACGAATACGGAATTTTGCAGGTTTGCATTCTAAAACAAGAAAATGACTTTATACAACAATACCGCCACACTGAGCCCAAGCTCAAAACACGAACTTCACTTTAACGCAATCAAAAATTAACATTGAGCACGTGCATTGCGAGCGCCCTGACAGCCGCGCTCGTGACAACTGTCCTGTGTTGACTATTTCAGATCTGACCAAGGCAAGATTTTTTATCTTTTTGTGACAACAAATCATAGAAAATAAAAACTCAAACCTCACAAGCTATAATTTTGCCAGTTGTTCAGAAGAGAAGCTGACACCTTGACAACACAGGAAATTTCCTTAGAAGGATGGCCGATAAATTTATGAAAAGGTTTGAAAAACACCTTCGAGAAGGAAACTATTCAATATGGGTTCTGCCTGATGAGGATACTTACAAGATGATAATTGCACTGCTGTCAAAGGATGCACCTTTGAACCGAAAATTATATTATGTCAAGGAGAGATTCGAAGTTATCAGCGTCGGAGGGGTGAAAAAAGTGATCAAGGTACGTCTCTCTCTCTCTCTCTCTCTCTCTCTCTCTCTCTCTCTCTCTCTCTCTCTCTCTCTCTCTCTCTCACCCACCCCACCCCATGCGCTAGAGTGTGTCTGCGTGTAGAATGGTTCACATTCAACAGAATGTGATAACATTCAATAGAATGTGATAATAACCACTAACGATGGCGATGAGGAGGAGGCTAATGATGATGACGACGACGACGATTATGTTGATGATGATAATGATGTTGATGGTGATGATGGCGATGTTGATGATGATGACAATGACGATGATGATGATGATGATGATGATGATGATGATGATGATGATGATGATGATGATGATGATGATGATGATGATGATAATGATGGATTATGTTGATGATCCTCCTTACATCTAGGAATGACTGAGCGCAATAGGCCATTTGCTGATTTAAATAAAGTAATGCGTGCTTCCATGCCATTTTTCAGCTCCGGAAGGATTCTGACGAGGCTGTGCATTACCTCCTGAAAGCCACAGAAATATTTGATGTGCTCATGGACGCACACGTGTCAACGGGTCATGGAGGAGAAACAGAAAAAGAAAACGAAACCCAAAAAGGTCTTGTTGTCCGACCTCTCAAATCAAAAGATGTGGCAGAGAGAGGCCAAGTTGATTTGATCGTGATGGAATCCTCTCCTGACAGGCGTTTTAAGTACATTCTCAATTACCAAGATCACTTTTCAAAAATGGTGTTCTTGCGCCCTATGACGTCAAAGACAGCGTCCGAAACGGTTTACAACCTCATTGATATTTTTTGCATGATATCTCCCCCAGCAATACTTCAAAGTGACAATGGTCAAGAATTTGTTGCCTCGGTCAATTGCGAGTTGAAGGAAATGTGGACTAAACTGACCATTGTGCATGGATCCCCTCGGCATCCCCAATTTTTCCTTGAAGAAATAATTCCTTAAATTTTAGGCTTTTTCATATTTCTCTTTAGTTGAGAGAGAGAGAGAGAGAGAGAGAGAGACAGAGAGAGAGACAGAGACAGAGAGAGAGAGAGAGAGAGAGAGAGAGAGAGAGAGAGAGAGAGAGAGAGAGAGAGAGAGAGAGTACAGTGTGATTTTGGTCATATTATTTTTGCCTCACCTTAAAAATAATGTTGGAAATAAATCTGGATTTTTAAATGTATCACGCTCTCCTCTTCATAAGCTCTTCTTGTCATTTTTGTGTGAGTGTGTGTGTGGTGGTGTTTTGTTTGTTTATTTTATCGCCTTTAATATTGACAGTAAAATATTTACATGAATACCACTTTTACTAACTGGTAACACATGAGGACAAACGCATTTACAACCCTCTATCAAGATATAATTTGAAAACAATACTCACCCAAAACTACATCACACTTGTAAAGCAGAGCAAAAACTTACCAAACCCAAAATAAAAATGTCAAAAAGTTGCAAACAACAATGCAAAGAGAAGAAACTGAAAGCAAACAACAAAACTACATATAATGCAATGGAACTGGCAATTCTTGGCTAATCTGTGAATTAGGCAGCCCAATTCACGTATTTTCTTGGCTTAATGAAGAAACATCAATGTCAGTTTTTGCCTAATACGTGAAATAGGCACTTTTTGCCTATTTCGCGTATTAGGCTGCCTATTTCGCGTATTAGGCTGCCTATTTCGCGTTATAGGCAGGTGAGAAACTTTGAGTTCACAAATTAGGCACCGCTGTTGCCTATTTCAGGGATTAGGCAAAAGGCTGCCTAATTCCCAGATTTAGGCAATTCCGACTTTTAGCCACGACATATATATATATATATATATATATATATATACATATATATATATATATATATACACACACACACACACACATTATATATATTTACAGACAAACAGACACGCAGACACATGTGAGCTATACTTTTGATACAGAGGTTTTCGACTTTCCTTTGAACAATTTGGTGCGAAACAAAATTTAATTCCCTCATGCAATACAAAGAACGCCACGACAACGACATAAGCAAGCCACTAAAGCTAGCTCTGCACACCATAACAAAGAACCCATCACAAATGCCACTGAAATGTGATATTACAAACCGACGTAACAACAGGATCCATTACCTTCTTGGCCAGCACGTAATCCCATATCGTGAAGCCCTTAATGTGAAAAACGTGCAATAGACCTGCGCAGTCAAACGCGATTTCGATTCACGGAAAGTTATACGACGCAAACAAAAGTTGCATTCGATACTTCTTGGTGATTTTTTCTTGGTGACTAAGTGCAGTATTACAATGGGGGTATCGTCATTCGTCCTCCATGAACGTCCCAGGTCTAGACATGAGGCGGCGCTGGCCTTTTGCGGACAGAAACAAAGCTCAGTTGTCCTGTCTTTGGAATGAATGGATGAATGATGGATGAATGTTGAACATATCAATTAATATGCAACTCGAAACCTGGCCAGACTGCCTCCAGTAGCTGATGCGTGTAGACACTGAATGTGTATGAACAAAGCCAGACCGCTTCGCTGCAAGTGGCGTCGTGGGTAGGCAGGCGAGGAAACTGTTGCACTCAGTGACATTGCGGGAAAGGTTAAATGCGCATTATTTAAAAAACAATTCATCCACATACAAACCCCCACACCCACCCGCCCCCCACCCCCACCGCCACACACACACACGTACACACACACACACACACACACACACACACACACACACACACACACACACACACACACACACACACACACACACACACACACCATTTTAATATATTACCCTTTTTACTACTTCTTGTCATTCACGCGATACATCTCCGTTCTGTCTATTCCATCCCAGTCATCCCAACCCCACTCTTCCCTCTCTTCCCTCTCTTCCCTCTACTCCACGCCCTCCCTCCCCTGCCTTTCCCTCCCCTCCCCTCCCCTCTCCCCTCCAGTCCCCTCCCCTCCCCTCCCCCACCCTCCCCTCCCCTCCCCTCCCCTCCCCTCCCCTCCCCTCCCCTCCCCTCCCCTCCCCTCCCCTCTCCTCCCCTCTCCTCACCTCCCCGCCTCTCCACCCTCCTCTTTTTTCACTTCACACCTGAGGGGCGTTCCTTACGCTAGGAGCCTTGCCTCCTCTTGCGAGGAATAGGCCGGTGTCAAGATTATGATAGCAGCTGTAAAGGCAGTCAAATAGTTTACACATCTTGACACCGGCCTATTATTTGCCAACTAGGAAGGCTGACCAGCGCGCCCCCGTCTGGGCGGTCCTCCCTGAGCGCTGTGTAACTTATCTTTCCACCTGCTGTCTCTTATGACCAGCATGAGAAGTGTGTTAATGTATATGTGTGTGTGTGTGTGTGTGTGTGTGTGTGTGTGTGTGTGTGTGTGTGTGTGTGTGTGTGTGTGTGTGTGTGTGTGTGTGTGTGTGTGTGGTAATGGACTGATCAGGACATGTGTGTGAAGCAGTTTGAGATCGAATTGCGAGTAATATTTAACAAAATAAAAGCAACGCCTTCATCTTTGGGTTTAACCTCATGCATAGATGAGTTTTGAACTGGTTTTCTGGGTCTTCGGAATCTGCAGTTTCAGAAGGAAAAAAAATAACGGCGTCTGTCCTAGCTACAACCCCTCTTCACCCACTAGGAACTCAGCCGCACCTTGCTATCACCCTTGGCGACGCTTGTGATTGGATTCAACACATTGTGACCCCAAATACTAAAGTTGCGAACTACTTGATCGGTCATCCACAAAAATGAGGATCATTAGTGAGGTGAGCACTGCACTGCTAGATTCCCTTGACTCTGTTAACCGCGTGTTTGCTGTTTTCGACATCACGTTTTTCTCTCCTTTCCCCTACTCTCCACTCCTCCAACACAACCCCCCTCCCCCCTTCCACGCTTTACCTTAGGCTGGTTCGGGAGTACATTTACGCAAGTTTGTGCTAGCAACTCGTCATGACATTGGCAATACAAATAAAGTTCAGTTCAATTTAGTTCAGTTCAGTTCAGCTCAGCTCAGTTCAGTTCAGTTCAGTTCAGTTCAGTTCAGTTCAGTTCAGTTCAGTTCAGTTCAGTTCTGTTCTGTTCTGTTCTGTTCTGTTCTGTTGTTCTGTTC
>JAWQFJ010000937.1:114458-121958 GCA_034096865.1 Theodoxus fluviatilis
GAGCACTACCTTGCTGCTTTATAAAGAGGGGGGGGGGGAGATGGAGGGGGGGATGGAGGGGGGAAGGGGGAGGGGGGAGAAGGGGAGGGGGGAGAAGGGGGGAAGGGGGAGGGGGGGAAGGGGGGGAGGCAATCGTTCACAGCAAGCCAGCTAACTTTACAAGGTAAGTGCCCTGCTCAGCGTTACCTCATGAATAGAGAGTCTGCGGGAAAGTTGCCGAGCATGACTAACAGCTTGTTATGGTTCTAACCTGCCAGAGCGAGTCAAAGTAGCCACGCCTGTTCCTACAGCACGTTTACATGACAACTTACCACCCATGTCCAGGTCGCAAACCACAGCACACTTGACCCCCTGATCTCTGGGCCTCCAGGTCAGTCCTTGTCTGGCACGTGAGTACACACACAGTAACATACACACACAGTAACATACACACACAGTAACATACACACACAGTAACATACACACACAGTAACATACACACACAGTAACATACACACACAGTAACATACACACACAGTAACATACACACACAGTAACATACACACACAGTAACATACACACACAGTAACATACACACACAGTAACAGACAGACACAGTAACATACACACACAGTAACATACACACACAGTAACATACACACACAGTAACATACACACACAGTAACATACACACACAGTAAAAGACAGACACAGTAACATACACACACAGTAACATACAGACACCAGTCAGATACCAGGACTATATGCACTCCCTGAGGAGTATTCCCTCTGTGTTGGGGGTAAGAATAGACCTCCTTTGAGTTGGGGGTAAGAATAGACCCACCGCGCCCCTTCACGCGAGTCGTTAGAGGCAAATAACTAGGGAAACCGAGGGTTGATTAACGCCTACTCTAACCTTCCAGTGATTTTTTGGTTCTCAATGGCCATTCATAGCCTAGACAGGCTGATCGGAAAAACTCGATTCAGTCATCATCCTTGAGGATTATTCCACCATATTGCTAGCTCACGGTAGCAGAGAAGAAAATGATAATCACACTACACTTTTTACGTGTACCCGGTTTTACTCCTGGGTGGGGACAGGCCAGGTTGCAACTTTAGATTCCGGGTGACTTCACTGCCTCTACCCCCTAGACGCCATGTAGCGGTCAAAATAGTAACCCGTGAAAAACAGTACCCGGAAGTCATCGCAGAGTTATCTGCGAGGGACGTGCTGAGAATTCCACTCTAAAAAGAGACGGCACCCGCCACTCCGCCTGACTGACTTGGCACGCCCGGGGAGTTATGCTAAGATCCGGCCGCGTAAATATATCTGCGTTTTGTGACAAACGTCTTGCTCGGCGGTACTGTACTCCATGCACCTTAACGGTGCGCGTGATTCGGGTGTAATCTTAAGCTAAACGACGTTCCGAATGTTTCCGACTTCGACCATTTCAGCAGCGCCAATAAACGTCGTTTAGCTTAAGATTACACCCGAATCACGCGCACCGTTAAGGTGCATGGAGTACAGTACCGCCGAGAAAGACGTTTGTCACAAAACGCAGATATATTTACGCGGCCGGATCTTAGCATAACTCCCCGGGCGTGCCAAGTCAGTCAGGCGGAGTGGCGGGTGCCGTCTCTTTTTAGAGTGGAATTCTCAGCACGTCCCTCGCAGATAACTCTGCGATGACTTCCGGGTACTGTTTTTCACGGGTTACTATTTTGACCGCTACACGCCAGCAACTTCAGGCATGCGCTCAAAGCAGCAACAGTTGAAACTACTGCTGCATTCCGTTGCACTCTGCTTCTTCTCTGCTACGATGTAGCAGCCTCAAGAGTGTTCATTGGTTGGTTTTATTTAATAACTTTAAAAGCGCATCATCATTAAAAGTATAGGGTTTTGGAGGCCCTCTTTGAATACACGGATCCCCTAAATTATTTCACACTCAAATGTATCCCTCTTGATCGAAGAAACGACTTAATAAAAGCATTAGGGTCGATTATCATTGATGTTCTATCTTTGGTAACGTTTCACCCAGTGGCAGAGGTCATCTTCCTGTCAAGGTAGCGCAGCAGCTGGAGCATCTCAGAAGGCGCTCTAACTGCTTCACACTAGCGTGCGCCACTTGCTGTGCCTAGCAACGATGAAACTACAGGACTCGTAGCCGCATTTGATTGGCTCATGCTAATCAGAACTAATTAGAACTCACTCCACGCACTTGCACAGTAAACATGCTTCGAACCATGCAGCATACATACAATGGAAGTGGCAAACGTGCCGATTGCTTTCACATTTCGAAGAAATGAATGTTTTCATGCTTTCATCACCGTAGCTGAGTGGATTGTATGCCTTGGTTTGATATCTGTAGTAAATGGAGGCAGTTATACCCAAGTCCGTAACAAAGTAGCACACGTTTTGGGATTCCCTTGACCTTCCTTTATGACTGGTGATGGTTATCTCCCTTTCGTTATTAATGATTGTCGACCCTAATGATTTTATGAAGTTGTCTATTCGATCAAGAGAGATATAATTGAATGTGAAATCATTTTGGGGATTGATGTATCCAAAGAGCGCACCGATTTATTGAAACTCCTGAGCCTGCTACATCGTAGCAAAGATGAAGCAATGTGCAATGGAACGAAGGGATTATGTCCAAATTCTCAGGATTATATGAATTGTTTCCCTTGCCTTGGCTTACGAGTTGGTAATTTCAAAGTTACTTTTTTTTAAAGTTGCGACAATAACATTATCATCAACAACAACAGCAGCAACAACAAAATTAACAACAACTACAACAACAGTTACATGGCAGGACACAAATGCCCGGAAAAAAGCGAGAAGATTAAATACAAACAGAAAATACAATACAACGCAAACAAAAAATACGAAAACTTCTCAGAAATAGAAGTTACCAGATAATGAAATGGAAAAAAGAACTGATTACATTTCAACAGTATGAATTGACGACAAGAGGAATGAAATAATTGAACAGTGCATGCAATGTTGTCCTCTTAAAATAATATGTATCTTACGCCGCCTCCCCCCTCCCTCTCTCTGTCTGACTCTCTCTCTCTCTCTCTCTCTCTCTCTCTCTCTCTCTCTCTCTCTCTCTCTCTCTCTCTCTCTCTTTCTCTTTCTCCCTCCCTCCCTCCCTCCCTCCCTCCCTCCCTCCCTCCCTCCCTCCCTCCCTCCCTCCCTCCCTCCCTCCCTCCCTCCCTCCCTCCCTCCCTCCCTCCTCCCTCCCTCCCTCCCTCCCTCCACCCTCCCTCCCTCCCTCCCTCCCTCCCTCCCTCCCTTTCTCTCTTTCTCTCTATCTCTCTATCTCTCTTTCTCTTTCTCTCTCTCTCTCTCTCTCTCTCTCTCTCTCTCTCTCTCTCTCCGACGCACACAAGACAGGTATCCTACCCAGGTAGTGCATATGGTTAAGGCCGATGATGATGTTGAAGTCCTGATTGGCCAGCATCCTGAGGCAGCTTCCAGGCAGCGTGGCGACCTCGCTGTGACTTGCGACGCCAGGAGGGATGGAGAGGTAGTTCTGGCCCACCATCAGCATGCTCGCGTTGTTCCCGCGCAGTGAGGGGTTCAGGTAGAGCTTCATGGCGGAGCTGTCGTAGTAATCGTCCCTCTTCTCTGGGTTGTTCCAGTGGAACTGCAGGCGAAGAAGGAACGAGGTTGATGTGCATTTTTAAAAACAGATGTATTCCATTAACGCAACAGAATGAGCAATTAGGAGGGGCAGGGAGGAGGAGGTGAAAGTGGTTGGTTGGTTGGATTGTTGGTTGATTGGACCGACCGTCAGTCAGCCAGCCAGCCAACCAGCCAGCCAGCCAGCCAGCCAGCCAGCCAGCCAGCCAGCCAGCCAGCCAGCCAGCCAGCCAGCCAGCCAGCCAGCCAGTCAGTCAGCTAATCAGTCAGTCAGCTAATCAGTCAGTCAGCTAATCAGTCAGTCAGCTAATCAGTCAGTCAATATGTCCGTCCGTCCGTCTGTCCATCCATTCGCCCGTCAGTCAGTCAATCAGTCAGTCAGTCAGTGAGTAGTCAGTTAATCAGTCAGTCAGTCAGACAGACAGACAGACAGACAGTCAGACAGAAAGCCAGTCAGTCAGTCAGTCAGTCAGTCAATTCGTTTATCCATGCGTCCTTCTCTCTGTCTGCCTGTGTGTCTGTCTGTGTGTCTGTCTGTGTGTCTGTCTGCCTGCCTGCCTGCCTGCCTGCCTGCCTGTGTGTCTGTCTGTGTGTCTGTCTGTGTGTCTGTCTGCCTGTCTGTCTGCCTGCCTGCCTGCCTGTCTGTCTGTCTGTCTGTCTGTCTGTCTGTCTGTCTGTCTGTCTGTCTGTCTGTCTGTCTGTCTGTCTGTCTGTCTGTCTGTCTGTCTGTCCGCGCATTTATTATGAGCTACGTCAGTCAGCAGACCTACCTGAAGCATCACGCTCTGGTACCTGCTCTTGCCCACCAGACGTCCGATGTTCTGTGGAAGACACTCTCCAGGAGAGCCCACGGTCCATCCTCCAATTATATCGAAACACTGGCTTGTCGCCATGCCGCAGGCCGTGGCCGTGTGGGTGGCATTCACTGTTGACAGGCAACGTGGGGCACTTCGTCATTGGTTTAGGAGAGGATAATCGGGGAAACCAAGTAAGTTGAGGTGAGCACTGTTTCCCTTCACAAACTAAATTATCTGCAATTTCCTAGTCAGTACTTCAAGATACCAAAGTCCTATTAGAAAAAACATACACACACAACATACATGCATCCTATAGTTTAAACAATTGAAATAATTGTGAAGAAGAAAAATGGAAAACTTGCTGAACGCAAGAACGAACTCATTGAAGGGTAAGTAACACAAACACTGCAGATTCGCGGGTCAGAGTGTTCGGTCACGGGAATTATCTCCCTTGCTAACAAAGAAGCAGACGGAGGCGTTGAACATCAATTGTTTTTCCATTTGTTGCATTTGTGGACCGTATGCAGCGAAACGGAATAGAGATTTCATTCCTGAATACCGGTATATTTATGAAAATATCGTATTTAGGAATAATAATATATTCAATTTTCTGGCGAACTGGCCCTGGCTTGTGAGGGGTTCAATGCCCTCCAGCAGTTTTCTTCCCACAACAGGGAACAACACAACAACCTGACATGCCTTGGTGACGTCACTAATTAAGCTGTAGATACGAATACATGTGCGGAGACAGCGGATGTTGTCATGTCACCGGAAAACGCGAGGACCGAAAGTTCGCTAAGGGAGGTAACTTACTTCCTTCTCCATTCTCGAAGCGCTAAGTTAGTTCGGTTTTGTACCTGACATTTCACTCATACAGGGCTTCATGAGGGCTGATAAAATAAACAATTATATTTGTTCCAAAGGAATCTTTTTGTGAAAAAAAAACCCACAAAAAACACGCACATTATGATCTAGTTACTTTTCGTAACGAGATGCAGACAAGTTTGACCAAATGGATTTAAAATACATTTCAAGGTGTCCCGAGCAGAGAACAAACCACGTGATCCAGTCATGTATATATGTATGTACGTGTGTGCGTGTGTGTGTGTGTGTGTGTGTGTGTGTGTGTGTGTGTGTGTGTGTGTGAGTGTACGTGTGTGTGTGTGGTTGTGTGAGTGTACGTGTGTGTGTGTGTGTGTGTGTGTGTGGTTGTGTGAGTGTACGTGTGTGTGTGTGTGTGTGTACATGTTTGTGTGTGTGTGTGTGTGTGTGTGTGTGTGTCTGTGTGTGTGTGTGCGTGCGTACATTATCCACATAGTTCAGTCTTTGCATTTCCACATGGGTTGCCTACATAACTGCACTGCAGAAAAAATAGATACAGAGAAGTAACTAGGTTATCAATGCTGATCTTTCGAGTGATTTGAGAATGCCAATTCCAAATAGAGAGGTCACGTTTAGTGCGTGGAGCTTTCAGTGGACGAAGGGATCACTGGATACGTACTCCTCTCGCTGCACCCGAACAGCAGCATGTGGTGCATGACCTGGGTGTTGTTCAGGAGAGGCTCGGTGGCGATCATGTGATAGTCCTTGTCCTCAGGCAGGTTGAAGGTCTGGCAGAAGTAGTTGGTCTCTGTGGCGGGTACCTTGGTGTGGGCAAACCTCAGCGTCACGTTCATCACCCCTGCAAGAGATTCAGTGCAGATGTGAAGGAGGAAAATATATGTTCAAGCCACGTGGGCAGCTGGTTAAATGTTCAACTATGAGGAAGATGTTTTGTATGGCCAGCAGTATGGTTTTTCGAATGCATCTGCAGAATAATGATGTGGCTATACTGTAATCATTTACACTGTGAAAATAATATGCTACTTCTGCTGAGGCACCAGAGAATCCCAGTGGAAACAAAAGTCAGGCTAATCAATACAACATGTATCCTCACACTGACCAGACCTGGACACTCAACAAAGCCCTTGACAGAAATTTCACAACTATGAGATGAGATGTATCTGCAGAGAAGTGGACAAAGATGGGTGAGACAAGATAAGAAATGAGCTCACCAGAGAGATGGTTGGAAACAAAAAGGCAACCACTTATTGCATCTGACAACGGCACATAAAACAGTTTGGACCCTTGGTGAGAATGCCAACAAACCAACCAACTTTACAAGCTTACAACACCTGATGCTTGAGGTTCGCACCCAATAGACAACCGGCGGCACTGGCCTGAAATCTTGGAGGACACGCTCCTTGCCCAGACGTTGACCACACCAGGCTTACCACCTAGCGGTCAACCGTCAGTTTCATCTTCCCGCGTCACCTCCAAGTACAAGTGAACGGATAAAGTAAAGCAAGTATGAAAACTGTCAAAAATATTGCTCGTAGTAGGAGTTGTAGCAGTAGTACTAGGAGGAGTAGTAGCAGAAGTAGTAGCAGTAGCAGCAGCAGCAGTAGCAGCAGCAGTAGTAGTAATAGTAGTAGTAGTAGTAGTAGTAGTAGCAATATCAGCAGCGGCAGTAATAGTAGCAGAAGTAGTAGCAGTAGCAGTAGCAGCAGCAGCAGTAGCAGCAGCAGTAGTGGTGATGGTGGTGGTGGTGGTGGTAATAGTAGTAGAAGTAGTAGCAATAGTATCATCAGCAGTAGTAGTAGTAGTGGTGGTAGAAGTATTAGTAGTAGCAGCATCAGTCGTAGTAGTAGTAGTTGTAGTAGTAGTAGTAGTAGTAGTAGTAGTAGTAGTAGTAGTAGTAGTAGTAGTAGTAGTAGTAGCAGCAGCATCAGTAGTAGTAGTAGTAGTAGCAGCAGCAGCAGTAGTAGTAGTAGTAGTAGTAGTAGTAGTAGTGGCAGCAGCACCAATAGTAGTAGTAGTAGTAGTAGTAGTAGTAGTAGTAGTAGTAGTAGTAGTAGTAACAGCAGCAGGAACAGGAGCAGCAGCAGCCGCAGTAGTACTAGTAGCAGTAGCAGCAGCAGCAGTTGTTGTTGTTGTTGTTGTTGTTGTAGGGATAGGGGTAGGGGTAGGAGTTGTTTTTGTTGTTGTTTCTATAACAGTAACCGTTTTATTAGCTGCAGATGCACTGGCAATTCAAAT
>JAWQFJ010000937.1:134458-139458 GCA_034096865.1 Theodoxus fluviatilis
CACACACACACGGACGCACACACACGCGCACACACACACAGACACCCCCCCCCCCCCCCCCCCCACACACACACACACACGTAGAGAAGCAGACAAGCGTGGGGCCTCTACATTGTATTCCACTGAAGGTTCAGCGCTCATTCGAGACGTAGGAAACGAATACTACACGAGGATGAAAAAGGCACGATCTAACCGGTCTTAGCCAGCCAATCACGAGCCTTGAAAATAGACGCCGCCACGTGACCCAGATTTCGCACTCAGCTCGCACTCAGCTGCGCAAATTTTGTGCTCCGCGTGATTCGGGTGTAATACTGCCAATAAACGTCGTTTAGCTTAAGATTACACCCGAATCACGCGGACCGTTAAAACCCTGCCTTAATAGCCCGAACGGTTGCACGGCGACAGGCCCGTGCAGCCGTCGCCCGTGCCACTCGTGCGGCGAGAACTGGGCTCGCCCTCAACTGCCCGTGCTCCGTGCGCGCCGAATGCCCCAACAGCTAGCTCGCTCTCTGTCTGCGAGGTGTCTGGCAAAAAATTGCTTGCAGCACATGTTATGGGAGCTCGCTCCTCATTGGTTGAGAAACCGAATCTTCTTCTTCGGAGGAGGTTTTGTTGGCTTCTCGCGACTGTTTCCACAATTAAAATGGCGGATATAATCTACGGTTCGACCAGAATACGCTGTATCTGTTGATACTCAAAACCCATCCAAAGAAAATATAAGCCATGAACAGCATTAATTTATCACAGCTGTATGTTGATTGCATCGTTAGGTTGTGAAAACGCTCACATTTTACAACTGGAATGGAGGTCGACTCGCCCTCTGTGTGGACCAGCCGAAGGCAGGTTCAAGGACATCAATCACAATGTATTTATAATCTTTCCTGGTGTCGGTGAGGTCCGCGCGTCAGCTAGGCCTATAAATAGAAGTGCGCGAAGCTTGGCTGGGCTCGTATCAACAAGACTGAGTAATTTAGTCGAGAAAACAGCAAATTTACAACGCATACTTCAATTTCAATGCAAAATTCGATGTAACACACAGCAAAAGAAGGTCACATCGAAATACAGCCACGGTTAGACTCGACTACGCTCCACAGTCAGAGGAAATCTGTTGTACGCGTGAACTCTCAACTCTCTCGCTCAGTCGCTGACGCTGTGCGTTCGCCTCTATTAAAATAACAACAACGCCCGGTTGGCGACGACAATGAAGACTGGGGGACTGCGTGAAAAGGGGGGAGCGGTTTGACAATTTGGTTTGGCCGATAAATCGCTATATAAACCATACTTTTACAATAAGAATGAGTACTCGCATTGGCGACGACTGCTATAGAGTATAGTTTCCACCAGACGGTTTTCGACCAGAATCAAAGATAAGAATAAGAATATACATGTATGCATCTATGTTGCATCAGATGTTGTATAGAAAATAATAGCTCACACACATCGGTTTATATGATACTAGCCAGCAATCTGAGAGCACAGACCCTCACTAAGTACGCCACAGTTTCTCTTCCGTGACCTCCATGACAACAATCTGAGTCGTCACCTCCGTCAAATTCGCCGACACCATCCGAACGACAAGCAATTAAGTTAGGCCTTATAACTTAATAGCCCGACTGTCAGACGGGCGAACCGGCGTTTGGAGTCAGACGGCGCGCTCTATTAAGAATAACGCAGTTTCGGCGAGGACCCCAAACGCCCGCTCGCTCGTCTGACAGTCGGGGTATTAAGGCAGGGCTTAAGGTGCATGGAGTACAGTACCGCCGAGCAAGACGTTTGTCACAAAACGCAGATACATTGACGCGGCCGGATCTTAGCATAACTCCCCGGGCGTGTGAAGTCAGTCAGGCGGAGAGGCTGGTGCGGTCAAAGGTCAGAATACCCATCGACACCGACCTTTCAATTGGCTGGCAAAGACCGGTTCAATCGAGGCATTGTCGTGGTGCACACCAAGTCACCGCACGCGCCCATGCATCAGCACTGGCGTGCAAGCCCACAAGTCTGACCCGAATGACCAAGCGTTTCCTGTGACGGAATCTTGGGAGGAGGAGAGGAGGGGAGAGGAGGGGGGGTGGGGGAGGAGGGAAGAGGAGGGGAAAGGAGGGGAGAGGAGGGGGGTGGGGGTGGGAGAGAGGAGGGGAGAGGTGGGGAGAGGAGATGGGGAGGGGAGAGGAGGGGAGGAGGGGGAGGGGGTGTTAATTTGAACTTCCTTGTATGTTTCCCATTGCACACGACAACAGGCTTACGTCCTGCCAACTGCCTGAAAAGGAAGTAGTTGTTCGAAGCGTAACGCAAGATTTCCCAAAGTTTCAGACTAGCCACTTTATATATCAATGTCATGTACATGTTGTAAATAACGATGGGTCGTCGGCCCCCAAAAGGCAATCTATCAAATATATTTCCACTTACTTTCAACCGCACGCATAAATGCCTTGTATCTCCTCATTTGCACTGTAGAGGCACGGCTATTACTTCCCACAAGAGAAGTGGTATCAGAACACAAACATTAGAACAACGAGAATGCATTCGACTATTTTCGAAGTAGCTTGAACGACGTAACGTGAAACTTTGAAAGACGAGTTCATCCTGACTACGTCACGTAACTAGGGCAACATACTTGTGGAGAGGACTGGCGTAAAATCACAAAGATATCAGGATGTTTCTAGTACATTCCAACATTTTCGCAAAAAAAGCTTCTCTTCTAAAGACCAAAACGACCTCGTCGTTCTCACTACAATTTAACAATTAAATTTACAAAACGACCCAAACTAAAATATACCATGTAACAGATATACAACCGACACCACCACCACCACCACCAACACCAATCAAATATATATTCTACGTTTTTGCTATGAGCGATGAGCGCGAGATTTCCCTGTTGGAACTCTTTATTGGCGTAACATTTTCGTTTTCATTTCAAGAGAGATAAATTCATACGCTTTATGTATCTGCAGTGCAAGGTGGCTAATCAGTTTTAATATTGTCAGTGAGTTCCAACTCGCGGCGCTACGTTTCGAGCAACGCTGCGTTGCGTTGCGTTGCGTTGCGTTGCGTTGCGTTGCGTTGCGTTGTGTTGTGTTGTGTTGTGTTGTGTTGTGTTGCGTTGCGTTGCGTTGCGTTGCGTTGCGTTGCGTTGCGTTGCGTTGCGTTGCGTTGCGTTGCGTTGCGTTGCGTTGCGTTGCGTTGCGTTGCGTTGCGTTGCGTTGCGTTGCGTTGCGTTGTGTTGTGTTGTGTTGCGTTGCGTTGTGTTGTGTTGTGTTGTGTTGTGTTTGTTGCGTTGCGTTGCGTTGTGTTGTGTTGTGTTTTGTTGCGTTGCGTTGTGTTGTGTTGCGCTGCGTTGTGTTGTGTTGTGTTGTGTTGCGTTGCGTTGCGTTGCGTTGTGTTGTGTTGCGTTGCGTTGCGTTGCGTTGTGTTGTGTTGTGTTGCGTTGCGTTGCGTTGCGTTGCGTTGCGTTGCGTTGCGTTGCGTTGCGTTGCGTTGCGTTGCGTTGCGTTGCATTGCGTTGCGTTGCGTTGTGTTGCGTTGTGTTGTGTTGCTCGGATCGTGACGTAGCGAGCAAAGCTTGCCGCCAAAATAGGCGGACTGACCCGAGCAGTCTCCGTAGTTCCCGTCTTCGTGTTCATCCATGCCCAGTCTGTTCATCGGCTACGTATTTTCTCATCCCGATCAGCGCCATGTATATATTCAACTAAGCCCCCGAACCCAAAAAAGAAAGAAGAAAGCATCCATCACTGCCTTTACGTAGTTGGTGCATCGATGAGTGGATATGGGGAATGTAGAGATGGGGGATGGAGAGATGGGGGATGGAGAAGATTTGTTGAAAAGGGGTGGTTGTGAAAATGTGCGAAAGGGATGGTGAGGAAAAGGGGGAAGACGGGAAGGGGGTGGGGGTGGGGGGTAAGGGGGATGGGCTGTATAGAAGATAATGGGTTCAGATACAAAGGAAAAGAGATGGGGTTTAAATAGTTGCCTTATGAAATGATACGCTTCATCGTGTTGCAGTGCCGGTCGTTTTACAGCAGTGTTTATGAGGTCATATTGTTTATATTAAAATATAATTTTGTTTGACACAAATTGAGCACTATTATTAACATACAAGTCCCCACGACTCACAAATTTACCTGCATCCCGGTTTTGTTTTAAAATCTACTGCACCTCGTGATTTGTCATGTTTGTATTGGCGCAAGGAAAAATGAACACAAACCCCACAGACGAAGAAAAATCAACAACAACAACAACAGCAGCAACGATAACAACAAAACCATACAACAAAACATGCGTTGTTGTAGCCTCTCCCCCCAAAAAAAAACCACACACACACAGAGGAACACGCACCGTGCCACTACGGACGTCAAACGTGCATAAAGGCAAAGATTATAGGTTACACAAAGATAGTTCATTAGCTCATTGTCGTGAGGATCGAGACACGTTGCGCCCCAAACGGATGGTAGTATTGGTGAATCAAGGAAAGTTAATCACACCTCTTAGCGACATGTAAAACTTCTTGTTTATCGACGGTTTCTGATGCGTTCCGATCATGTTTGTGAATAAATTTACTGTGTAATGTGTAATAAAATGATTTGCTGCAATAATGGGGGTGTTTTGGCTTTGTTTTTTGTAGCAGGCGTTGTGAAATCCAACTCGACCTAGATCTACATGGTATGGTTTGAATGGGAACGATCTATTTTTCAATATTATCTAAGAATGCAAGCTTGTTTATCAACGTATACACCCCTGTGGAATATCTTTAGGAAATGCAAAGCAATACATACCTGTCAAGAAGGTGATTTGCGGCCAGAAAATCATTCGATTAAGTGAATTCAGTTGCCGCTTCCGGAAAGATTTTTAGTTACAATCAAGCGTTGCCATGTGACCTGCATTTCGATTGTTAAAAAGTAGGACCTTTCAATACCTTTTGATGCATTCAACATACAGCTTTGATAAATTAATGCTGTTCATGGCTTACATTTTCTTCGGATGGGTTTCTAGTATCCCAAAAT
>JAWQFJ010000937.1:144458-151958 GCA_034096865.1 Theodoxus fluviatilis
GTCTGTCTGTCTGTCTGTCTGTCTGTCTGTCTGTCAGTCAGTCGGTCTGTCTGTCTGTCTGTCTGTCTGTCTGTCTGTCTGTCTGTCTGTCTGTCTGTCTGTCTGTCTCTGTGTGTGTGTGTGTGTGTGTGTGTGTGTGTGTGTGTGTGTGTGTGTGTGTGTGTGTGTGTGTGTGTGTGTGTGTGTCTGTCTGTCTGTCTGTGTGTGTGTCTTTCTGTCTGTCTGTATGTCTGTCTGTCTGTCTGTATATGTGTGTGTATGTGTGTATATGTGTGTCTGTGTGTGCCTGTTTGTATGTCTGTGCGTCTTTCTGGCTGTCTGTATGTGTGTTGTGTGTTTGTCTGTCTCTGTGTCTGTATGTCTGTATGTCCTTCCGTTAATTCCGTCTGCCCGTCCATCCGTCCATCCGTCCGTCCATCTGTCTGCTACATCAGAACTCTATACCTGATCGCTAGCATCATCTGCTTTAGACCCGCGTCCGCTTGTTTTAAGTTGGGGACGCGTATCGCTCTGTCATCAAATGATGGTCAGGCGTGCTCAGTGCATAGACGTGTAATTGCGTAGTCCCACTGTGGAGAGAAGGATTAAAGGAGCCCCACTGTGGAGAGAAGGGTAAGAAGGAGCCCCACTGTGGAGAGAAGGATTAGAAGGAGCCCCACTGTGGAGAGAAGGATTAGAAGGAGCCCCACTGTGGAGAGAAGGATTAGAAGGAGTCCCACTGTGGAGAGAAGGATTAGAAGGAGCCCCACTGTGGAGAGAGGGATTAAAAGAAGCCCACTGTGGAGAGAAGGATTAGAAGGAGCCCCACTGTGGAGAGAAGGATTAAAGGAGCCCCACTGTGGAGAGAAGGATTAGAAGAAGCCCCACTGTGGAGAGAAGGATTAGAAGAAGCCCCACTGTGGAGAGAAGGATTAGAAGAAGCCCCACTGTGGAGAGAAGGATTAGAAGGAGCCCCATTGTGGAGAGAAGGATTAAAAGGAGCCCCACTGTGGAGAGAAGGGTAAGAAGGAGCCCCACTGTGGAGAGAAGGATTAGAAGGAGCCCCACTGTGGAGAGAAGGATTAGAAGGAGCCCCACTGTGGAGAGAAGGATTAGAAGGAGCCCCATTGTGGAGAGAAGGATTAGAAGGAGCCCCACTGTGGAGAGAAGGGTAAGAAGGAGCCCCACTGTGGAGAGAAGGATTAGAAGGAGCCCCACTGTGGAGAGAAGGATTAGAAGGAGTCCCACTGTGGAGAGAAGGATTAGAAGGAGCCCCACTGTGGAGAGAAGGATTAGAAGGAGTCCCACTGTGGAGAGAAGGATTAGAAGGAGCCCCACTGTGGAGAGAAGGATTAGAAGGAGCCCTACTGTGGAGAGAAGGATTAGAAGGAGCCCCACTGTGGAGAGAAGGATTAGAAGGAGCCCCACTGTGGAGAGAAGGATTAGAAGGAGCCCCACTGTGGAGAGAAGGATTAGAAGGAGTCCCACTGTGGAGAGAAGGATTAGAAGGAGCCCCATTGTGGAGAGAAGGATTAGAAGGAGCCCCATTGTGGAGAGAAGGATTAGAAGGAGCCCTACTGTGGAGAGAAGGATTAGAAGGAGCCCCACTGTGGAGAGAAGGATTAGAAGGAGCCCCACTGTGGAGAGAAGGATTAGAAGGAGCCCTACTGTGGAGAGAAGGATTAGAAGGAGCCCCACTGTGGAGAGAAGGGTAAGAAGGAGTCCCACTGTAAAGAGAAGGATTAGAAGGAGCCCCACTGTGGAGAGAAGGATTAGAAGGAGTCCACTGTGGAGAGAAGGATTAGAAGGAGCCCACTGTGGAGAGAAGGATTAGAAGGAGCCCCACTGTAAAGAGAAGGATAGAAGGAGCCCCATTGTGGAGAGAAGGATTAGAAGGAGCCCCACTGTGGAGAGAAGGATTAGAAGGAGCCCCACTGTGGAGAGAAGGATTAGAAGGAGCCCCACTGTGGAGAGAAGGATTAGAAGGAGCTCTACTGTGGAGAGAAGGATTAGAAGGAGCCCCATTGTGGAGAGAAGGGTAAGAAGGAGTCCCACTGTAAAGAGAAGGATTAGAAGGAGCCCCACTGTGGAGAGAAGGATTAGAAGGAGCCCCACTGTGGAGAGAAGGATTAGAAGGAGCCCCACTGTGGAGAGAAGGATTAGAAGGAGCCCCACTGTGGAGAGAAGGATTAGAAGGAGCCCCACTGTGGAGAGAAGGATTAGAAGGAGCCCCACTGTGGAGAGAAGGATTAGAAGGAGCCCCACTGTGGAGAGAAGGATTAGAAGGAGCCCCACTGTGGAGAGAAGGATTAGAAGGAGTCCCACTGTGGAGAGAAGGATTAGAAGGAGCCCCACTGTGGAGAGAAGGATCAGAAGGAGCCCACTGTGGAGAGAAGGATTAGAAGGAGCCCCATTGTGGAGAGAAGGATTAGAAGGAGCCCCATGTGGAGAGAAGGATTAGAAGGAGCCCGCTGTGGAGAGAAGGATTAGAAGGAGCCCCATTGTGGAGAGAAGGATTAGAAGGAGCCCCATTGTGGAGAGAGGGATTAGAAGGAGCCCACTGTGGAGAGAAGGATTAGAAGGAGCCCCACTGTGGAGAGAAGGATCAGAAGGAGTCCCACTGTGGAGAGAAGGATTAGAAGGAGCCCCACTGTGGAGAGAGGGATTAGAAGGAGCCCCACTGTGGAGAGAAGGATTAGAAGGAGCCCCACTGTGGAGAGAAGGATTAGAAGGAGCCCCATTGTGGAGAGAAGGATTAGAAGGAGCCCCACTGTGGAGAGAAGGATTAGAAGGAGCCCCACTGTGGAGAGAAGGATTAGAAGGAGCCCCACTGTGGAGAGAAGGATTAGAAGGAGCCCCACTGTGGAGAGAAGGATTAGAAGGAGCCCCATTGTGGAGAGAAGGATTAGAAGGAGCCCCACTGTGGAGAGAAGGATTACAAGGAGCCCCACTGTGGAGAGAAGGATTACAAGGAGCCTCACTGTGGAGAGAAGGATTAAAGGAGCCCCACTGTGGAGAGAAGGATTAGAAGGAGCCCCACTGTGGAGAGAAGGATTAGAAGGAGCCCCATTGTGGAGAGAAAGATTAGATGGAGCCCCATTGTGGACAGAGGGATTAGAAGGAGTCCCACTGTGGAGAGAAGGATTAGAAGGAGCCCCACTGTGGAGAGAAGGATTACAAGGAGCCCCACTGTGGAGAGAGGGATTACAAGGAGTCCCACTGTGGAGAGAAGGATTAGAAGGAGTCCCACTGTGGAGAGAAGGATTACAAGGAGCCCCACTGTGGAGAGAGGGATTACAAGGAGTCCCACTGTGGAGAGAAGGATAGAAGGAGTCCCACTGTGGAGAGAAGGATCAGAAGGAGCCCCACTGTGGAGAGAAGGATTACAAGGAGACCCACTGTGGAGAGAAGGATTAGAAGGAGTCCCACTGTGGAGAGAAGGATTACAAGGAGCCCCACTGTGGAGAGAAGGATTACAAGAAGACCCACTGTGGAGAGAAGGAATAGAAGGAGTCCCACTGTGGAGAGAAGGATTACAAGGAGCCCCACTGTGGAGAGAAGGATTAGAAGGAAACCCACTGTGGAGAGAAGGATTACAAGGAGTCCCACTGTGGAGAGAAGGATTACAAGGAGCCCCACTGTGGAGAGAAGGATTACAAGGAGCCCCACTGTGGAGAGAAGGATTACAAGGAGCCCCACTGTGGAGAGAAGGATTACAAGGAGCCCCACTGTGGAGAGAGGGATTACAAGGAGCCCCACTGTGGAGAGAGGGATTACAAGGAGTCCCACTGTGGAGAGAAGGATTACAAGGAGTCCCACTGTGGAGAGAAGGATTAGAAGGAGTCCCACTGTGGAGAGAAGGATTACAAGGAGTCCCACTGTGGAGAGAAGGATCAGAAGGAGTCCCACTGTGGAGAGAAGGATTACAAGGAGCCCCACTGTGGAGAGAGGGATTACAAGGAGCCCCACTGTGGAGAGAAGGATTAGAAGGAGCCCCACTGTGGAGAGAAGGATCAGAAGGAGCCCCACTGTGGAGAGAAGGATCAGAAGGAGTCCCACTGTGGAGAGAAGGATTAGAAGGAGTCCCACTGTGGAGAGAAGGATCAGAAGGAGTCCCACTGTGGAGAGAAGGATTGGAAGGAGCCCCACTGTGGAGAGAGGGATTACAAGGAGCCCCACTGTGGAGAGAAGGATTAGAAGGAGCCCCACTGTGGAGAGAAGGATCAGAAGGAGCCCCACTGTGGAGAGAAGGATCAGAAGGAGCCCCACTGTGGAGAGAAGGATCAGAAGGAGCCCCACTGTGGAGAGAAGGATTAGAAGGAGCCCCACTGTGGAGAGAAGGATCAGAAGGAGCCCCACTGTGGAGAGAGGGATTAGAAGAAGCCCCACTGTGGAGAGAGGGATTAGAAGGAGCCCCACTGTGGAGAGAAGGATTAGAAGGAGCCCCACTGTGGAGAGAAGGATCAGAAGGAGCCCCACTGTGGAGAGAAGGATCAGAAGGAGTCCCACTGTGGAGAGAAGGATTAGAAGGAGCCCCACTGTGGAGAGAAGGATTAAAAGGAGCCCCATTGTGGAGAGAAGGATTAGAAGGAGCCCCACTGTGGAGAGAAGGATCAGAAGGAGTCCCACTGTGGAGAGAAGGATTAGAAGGAGCCCCACTGTGGAGAGAAGGATTAGAAGGAGCCCCACTGTGGAGAGAAGGATTAGAAGGAGCCCCACTGTGGAGAGAAGGATTAGAAGGAGCCCCACTGTGGAGAGAAGGATTAGAAGGAGCCCCACTGTGGAGAGAAGGGTAAGAAGGAGCCCCACTGTAAAGAGAAGGATTAGAAGGAGCCCCATTGTGGAGAGAAGGATTAGAAGGAGCCCCACTGTGGAGAGAAGGATTAGAAGGAGCCCCACTGTGGAGAGAAGGATTAGAAGGAGCCCCACTGTGGAGAGAAGGATTAGAAGGAGTCCCACTGTGGAGAGAAGGATTAGAAGGAGCCCCACTGTGGAGAGAAGGATTAGAAGGAGTCCCACTGTGGAGAGAAGGATTAGAAGGAGCCCCACTGTGGAGAGAAAGGATTAGAAGGAGCCCCACTGTGGAGAGAAGGATTAGAAGGAGCCCCATTGTGGAGAGAAGGATTAGAAGGAAACCCACTGTGGAGAGAAGAATCAGAAGGAGTCCCACTGTGGAGAGAAGGATTACAAGGAGTCCCACTGTAAAGAGAAGGATTAGAAGGAATCCCACTGTGGAGAGAAGGATCAGAAGGAGCCCACTGTGGAGAGAAGGATTAGAAGAAGCCCCACTGTGGAGAGAAGGATTAGAAGGAGCCCAATTGTGGAGAGAAGAGTAAGAAGGAGTCCCACTGTAGAGAGAAGGATTAAAAGAAGCCCCACTGTGGAGAGAAGGATTAGAAGGAGTCCCACTGTGGAGAGAAGGATTAGAAGGAGTCCCACTGTGGAGAGAAGGATTAGAAGGAGCCCCACTGTGGAGAGAAGGATTAGAAGGAGCCCCATTGTGGAGAGAAGGATTAGAAGGAGCCCCACTGTGGAGAGAAGGATCAGAAGGAGCCCCACTGTGGAGAGAAGGATTAGAAGGAGTCCCACTGTGGAGAGAAGGATTAGAAGGAGCCCCATTGTGGAGAGAAGGATTAGAAGGAGCCCCACTGTGGAGAGAAGGATTAGAAGGAGTCCCACTGTGGAGAGAAGGATTAGAAGGAGCCCCACTGTGGAGAGAAGGTATAGAAGGAGCCCCACTGTGGAGAGAAGGATTAGAAGGAGCCCCACTGTGGAGAGAAGGATTAGAAGGAGCACTACTGTGGAGAGAAGGATTAGAAGGAGTCCCACTGTGGAGAGAAGGATTAGAAGGAGCCCCATTGTGGAGAGAAGGATTAGAAGGAGCCCCACTGTGGAGAGAAGGATTAGAAGGAGCCCCACTGTGGAGAGAAGGATTAGAAGGAGCCCCACTGTGGAGAGAGGGATTAGAAGAAGCCCCACTGTGGAGAGAGGGATTAAAAGGAGCCCCACTGTGGAGAGAAGGATTAGAAGGAGCCCCACTGTGGAGAGAAGGATTAGAAGGAGTCCCACTGTGGAGAGAGGGATTAGAAGGAGCCCCACTGTGGAGAGAGGGATTAGAAGGAGCCCCACTGTGGAGAGAGGGATTAGAAGGAGCCCCACTGTGGAGAGAAGGATTAGAAGGAGCCCCACTGTGGAGAGAAGGATTAGAAGGAGCACTACTGTGGAGAGAAGGATTAGAAGGAGCCCCACTGTGGAGAGAAGGATTAGAAGGAGCCCTACTGTGGAGAGAAGGATTAGAAGGAGCCCTACTGTAGAGAGAAGGATTAGAAGGAGCCCTACTGTAGATATAAGGATTAGAAGGAGCCCTACTGTGGATATAAGGGTTAGAAGGAGCCCTACTGTGGATATAAGGGTTAGAAGGAGCCCTACTGTAGATAGAAGGATTAGAAGGAGCCCCACTGTAGAGAGAAGGATTAGAAGGAGCACTACTGTGGAGAGAAGGATTAGAAGGAGCCCTACTGTGGAGAGAAGGATTAGAAGGAGCCCCACTGTGGAGAGAAGGGTTAGAAGGAGCCCCATTGTGGAGAGAAGGATTAGAAGGAGCACTACTGTGGAGAGAAGGATTAGAAGAAGCCCTACTGTAGAGAGAAGGATTAGAAGAAGCCCTACTGTAGATATAAGGGTTAGAAGGAGCCCCATAGCGAGTGCGTTGAATCAGTCAATAGTCTCCTGGTGTGGCTCCTGTCTTGTTTTTTTAACTCATAATAATACTTAGTTTCCATGCCACATAGTGAACCTCTCTTCCAAAATGAGTCCTGCCTGTACACAATACCGCGCAACAGGCCTTTTCGCCCACGTCACTGCTGTATCTCCTGTGAAAGCAGGCTGTGATTGTGGAGATAATCGCAGGTGACAGAATGGCTCAGCAACGCCACATATTCTGCAAGGTGCTGTTCGCACCCGACATTTCATACTCTTCTCACCCAGCAACCTTGCAATTTCTTGCCCCTTTTCACAACCTTTCCATTACGACTCAGTTGAACAGTAGTTAGACCGACGTCAGTGGTGCTGTGATCGTGTATCAGCCCGCTACATTATCTCAACCTGGCGTTTGTGATTACTCATAGGGGATTTTTTGTTCGTTATCCTCTTTATTTCCTACCGCATGGCCCAGTGCATGATTGTTCGTTGGATGATGTGCATGCACGCTCAAAGCACCCCACCCTGCTCAAATTGCATGAGGAAAATAAAAACACGTCGACGCTATGACACTGCATTATCGGGGCCTTGGGCCCATAGACAGGGGCGGAAAATTCTCACAGAGAGAGAGAGAGAGAGAGAGAGAGAGAGAGAGAGAGAGAGAGAGAGAGAGAGAGAAAGAGAGAGAGAAAGAGAGAGAGAGAGAGAGAGAGAGAGAAAGAGAGAGAGAGAGAGAGAGAGAGAGAGAGAAAGAGAGAGAGAAAGAGAGAGAGAGAGAGAGAGAGAGAGAGAGAAAGAGAGAGAGAGAGAGAGAGAGAGAAA